>JBBPBS010001017.1:499470-521402 GCA_037974835.1 Cicer judaicum
AAAAAAAAAAAAGAAGACGTATATATATATATATATATATATATGCATAATTCAAAGGCTAAGAAAATTGAATTCAAGTTATTCATCGATTCAAACTTGAAAGCTTACTCTTTCTTTCTCTCCACAAGAAAGAGACAAGACCCCAATTTAAGAAACAAAATTTCAACTTCATTCTATTCCATGGCGGCTAACGAAGCTTCACCGTAAGTTCTCACTCTTCTTTCCGTCTGATTTTCCACTCACTTATTCATTTTCAACAAAACATCATAAAAAAAAATACAAACTTTAATTATCACGAAGTCGAACATCTAAAGTTGTTGGAATTTATGAAGCGATGTTATGATTTGTTTCGTCGCAGGTTTGAGAGCAGCGAGATGTTGGCAACTTTCTTGATTTCTACACCTCTGTTGCCAGAATCGTGGAGGCTGTGCAGTAAGGCCAACGCCTCCGCCGCTTTCCTCCGCAGTTTTGTGGTGGAGCGTGTGGGAGGCGTCGTGTACGTTGCTTTCTCCGGCGTTCAAATGGCCGGCGGGTCGGATCCAAGTTGGAGTAAGATGGTGCCGTTGGAAAGCATAGGTGGTGTGCCGTTGTTTTCGTCCTGTCGGAATAAGGAACCGGTGATGGTTCACGCCAGGATGCTCAATCTCTTTTCTTCCCTTTTCAATTCAATCCAAAACCAGGTTTCTTTCTCTTTTCTCTTTTCAATTCATGTATTTAATAATTGCTACACATAAAATATAGTTTAAATATTTTGAATTAGAATTAGATTGTTGTGTTTTTCTTTTTTAGTATTCAATTATTTTTCGTTTTGTATTCTTCATATACATGCATGCTGACCTATTTTTGGGTGCTTGTCTTAAATTTTAATAATTTTAAGTCTTATACACGGTTGATGATTGTTATGTATTTAAACGTTTGAAAACCGAATGTAGGATAGAACATGATCCAAAATCATGTCATTTATTGTTGTTTATTTTTTTTCACCACCGTGTATAAAAATTATCCATTAAATTTTTTATTAAAATTCAAGCCGAACACGTAAAAATATGCCCGCATGTATATAAAGAATGCAAGACAAAAAAAATTATTAAATACACCCCAAAAAAAGACACAACGACCTAATCCAATCCAATTTCTTTGGGTGTTCTTCCATTGGTATATACACACTTTATTTTTTTATTATATTTTATAATATTATGAATATATAACATATATCACATTATTTTTTATTTTTTTCGCTTTTTAAGATGTTGAAGAGATGTACGGTATGTAAACATAATTTTTCGTATGTACTAAATAATTGATAAAAGAAATCAAGAATAAAAGAATAAAAACATCGAAGTACGGTTTCAACACGATGTTTTTAATTTAAAAAGGAAAAGAACAATGCTGCGTATACACAAATTTTCTATCGATACTCAACTGATCCAGTTCCTTAAAATGTCACGTAAAATATCCTTAGTCATATTATTTTAATATTATATTTGCAACAATAATGCTTCATATAAAAATTCTTGGAATATCGGCGAACTCTAACATGAAAAAAAATAATACATACAAAAATCCCTTTAGCTCCACTAAAGTCTAAAATCCAATGCCTTTGCATGCCATCCCTTTATTTATTTATTTGGTTCAATTGTTTTATTTTATTTTATTTATATAGATTAGCAAATAGTACTGAGCTATAACCTAGATAAGAATATAGATTTTCTCGCATATTCATACATGAAAGTGAGGAATAAAAAAAGGTAAAGAAAAGTGAGAAAAAAAAATAATACCCCGTTAATATGGAATTTCTTTTGATGTGATAATACAATATATGGAAATTATTGAGAAACAAAGACTGAGAGATGTACATGTTGTGTTACATTAATAAATAATAATTTTTTTTTAATTTTCTTTAAAGAAAAGATAGAAAGAGACCTGTAAACTGAGGAGACAAGAAAAAAGTAAGTATCAACAAATTAATATGTTTGTCTTAATAGTTTTTGTTTTTTCCGGAATCCTTATCCTTAATAATTACTATGTTTTGTGTACATTCTATTTAATAGTAGGAAGTTAATACTTTTAAATCATATTTTAATGTTTTTTATATTAATACCGCCTTTAAAAAATGCATTTGTTTGACATGTAATTATATAATAAATAAAAATCAAATTTAAGTATATAAAATCATTCATTTTATCATGGCTTATAAAGTTTTATAGTGGTTGTGGCGATGCTATAACTTTCGTACTTTTCATAATAATATAATCAAAACGTACGAAAAACAAATAGTATTTTTGTAGTGTGAACATGGATCCTAGCCAAAACAAATATTTCACACTCATACTTTAATTAGTGCTTAAAGCTTGCCATTATTACACACAATGAGATTCCAATATTGCTTCCTTCATCAAGGAGATAGTGCCATGAACAAATAAAGTTGGGAGTAGGATTAATTTTTAGAGCGACAATGAACAATTAGCATTGACCAGCACTATAGTTGACTGGGGAAATGAAATCGGAAAATATAAATTTAAATCTTGGAGTATTGAACAATTAATTAAAAATAAGATTCTATTGTACAAAGGCATATTCCATGGGGTCATTATTGTTCCATTGAGTGTGTTTGAAAGAGATCATAAAGTTTCTATCTTTTGTCTGACCTAGACTCATGCCACTTTGATTATGGGATTTTAAATAGCAATTTTTTTTAATGATGTGGTTTGAAAATGATTTTGTTTTTCTTTTGTAACGTTGAATATAGACGTAACGAAACACAAGAATTGTATTGCCTTTAAATGAAAGTTACATTTTTAAATGCTCCCTCATTTCGATATTACCATCAAATACAAGTTTAAATACTAGATGTTAAAGAGTTAAATAAATACATGGTGAGTAACTCAAAATGTGATGCCATTAGTTAGAGTATGAACAACATAATTATAATTTGAAGACCTTATAGATAATTATAATGCCTTGATAAATATTAATAATTAAATTAAAATAATATTTTTATTTTTAAGTCTTAATTTAACTGATAAATATAAATATTATTAAATTAAATATATATCGTTCTAAGTTCAAATTTAAAAATAAATATTATTAAATTAAATATATATCGTTCTAAGTTCAAATTCAAAAATTCAAAATTGTATGAGTTAATTATGATAAAATTTATTATCTCTTTTAAAATAAAAATAAAAAAATATATATTTTAATTTTTTGCGTATGGAATTTGTCTCCTGCAAGATTTTTTTCAATGAGTCATGATCGTCATAAAATGTATGACATAGATGTGAGTATAGATATAATTGTGTGAACCATAACAGTCCTTGTTCAATTATTCGGGAGCATTAATACAAAACTCAAGTCGTGAGTGACGCACCGACCCCACACAATAATGCACCTTATCAAAATTAAAAGAAAAAAAAGAATTGACTGGGTCAATTTCACAAGTATACTTAAGGCGTGAACAATGAATGGAGTCTTTTGTTTTTGGTGATAGAGAATTCTTTTTTAATCAATTACTTTTTAAAACGGAATTTATTATTTTTATCATAACATAACTTTATATTTAGATAAAATAGATTCATACATAGCAATAACAATCAATTGAATAGTACATTTGATAATTTTGAGATACGTACTATTCGCAAGTTCAAAAACAATTTTATTCGTATATATAAATTAATTTCCAATTTTTAAAATTATTTTTATTTCCTACACAAAATTAATGAACCTTATTTTTTGTATTGGAGATTCTTTGTATTTATGTGGTTGAAATATCAGTCATCATGCGATTGAGAATGTTTTCTAGAATGTTTTCACAACTAACTATTGAAAATTAATGTTATTATTACCATTCAGGTGTTGGGAATATTGAAAAACACAGAAACCAAATCAATTGTGATAACTGGCCATTCCATTGGAGGAGCAACAGCTTCTCTATGCACTGTTTGGCTTCTATCTTACCTGCAATCCATCTCTTCATCATTATCAGTCATGTGCGTCACTTTTGGTTCACCGTTACTTGGAAATGAATCATTTTCACAAGCCATTTCCAAACAAAAATGGGGTGCAAATTTCTGTCATGTTGTATCAAAGCATGACATAATGCCAAGATTGCTATTTGCACTCCTTACACCCCTCACTTCTCAGCTAAATTTTTTGCTTCAGTTTTGGCACCTTTCCATGACTTCACCAGAATTTGGGAAACTTGCTGTGCAAGTAACTGAAAAAGAGAAAGCTGAGTTGTTCATTGCTGTATTGGATTGTTTGGAAGCTGCAACACAAATTGGAGGAGGAGATTCCTCAGTGCCAATTTTGTTTCAACCTTTTGGAAACTACCTTTTTGTTTCAGAAGAAGGAGCTTTATGTGTTGATACTCCAGTTACAATCATAAAGATGATGCATTTGATGCTTTCAACTAGTTCTCCATCTTGTAGTATTGAAGATCATCTTAAGTATGGAGAGTATGTTAATAGATTGTCAATGCAAATGTTGAATCAGAAAAACTTCATGCTGAGGAAGATTCCTAAGTCCAGCTATGAGGCAGGGCTTGAATTGGCTATCCAATCATCTGGCTTAGCAAACCAGGTAACTACTCTTTCATTTGTAAAATCTCAAGTACCACATTGAAAGGAAAAAAAGACCCGAAAAGAACTTATAAATAGTAATATCTCTCGCTTACAAATCAACTTTGTAAGGATGAGTTAGAATCAATATAAAAACTTAATATGGTACCAGAGTTAACTCAATTTGATCACTCATCAATTTATCCACGCACCAAACCTAATTGTGCTAAGTGTATAAGAATGAGTTTTTTTTTTTTTTTAAATTGCATTAGAATCAAATCTTTGATATTAAGATAAATCGCAGTCAAATGTAGCTTCAATCGAGATTGCCTTGCACTAATAAACTCTCAGAGACATAAAAAACTTTGATATTGCAGTTCAAACTGAACTTTCAAATCAGAACTTAAAGGAAAAAAAACAATGTTAGTTACACCTAGTTCCAATTGGAAGAAGGCAATTTTTTTACACTGAACAAGTTACTATGATGTAACCAACAGGAATCTGCAGCCATACCAGCCAAAGAATGTCTGAAATCAGCAAGGAGAATGGGACCTTCACCAGTTCTGAATGCAGCTAGCCTAGCACTAACCTTAGCCAAGGTTTTACCTTATAGAGCTCAAATAGAATGGTACAAATCATGGTGTGATAAACAAGATGATGAAATGGGTTATTATGACTCATTCAAAACAAGAGGCTCTTCTAGAAGAGACATGAAAGTCAACATCAACCGTCACAAACTTGCAAGATTTTGGAACAATGTGATTGACATGTTCGAAAAAAATGAACTTCCTCATGACTTTGACCAAAGAGCCAAATGGGTCAACACTTCACAATTCTATAAACTATTGGTTGAGCCACTTGATATAGCTGAATATTATGGAAAAGGGTTGCATAGAGAAAAGGGTCATTATATACAACATGGTAGAGAAAGAAGGTATGAGTTTTTTGATAGGTGGTGGAAGAATAGAAAAGTTACTAGTGATGAAGAAAAAAATGAGAGAAGCATGTTTGCAAGTTTGACACAAGATTCATGCTTTTGGGCTAAAGTTGAAGAAGCAAGGGATTGGTTGAATAATATGAGAAGTGAAAGAGACACTAATAAGTTGGATATGTTGTGGGAAAAAATTGAAAATTTTGACAAGTATGCTATTGAACTTGTTGAGAACAAAGAAGTGTCTTTTGATGTTCTTGCTAAGAATTCAAGTTATAGTATTTGGGTGGAAGATTTAAAAGAATTGAAACAAATGAGAGCAAGAGTGCAGAGGTTTCCTCAACAGTTTACACGTTTTCTTGATGGAGAAGTTGTTCCTTAGTACTTAATTTGGAATCAATAAGCTTAACTCATTGTGAGCCTTTTGTGTATGTATCAGAAATTGCTCCTTCTGCTAAATAACTCCTTTTTGTTATGAGTTTTGAATGTAATATCAACAATTACTAATATATCAAATTATTGTCTGAAAGTCTGATTGGCACTAAAGTAGAAAGTGGTGAAAAAGCAAAAAGGAACGAAACAATATGAAGTATAAATTTACTACAGCAATAATGGTTTGTCAAAAGTATATGGGATGAGGGTGAGATTCCTGGCTTTGCATAAAAATATACACCATTAGTACTGTAATTTTGATGAAAGATTCTGTTCTTAATTTAGTTTTGAATTTTGTATCTTGTAGCTTGTAAAAGAACAGAACCTACCATTATGCCATATCTTGGTAAGAGAGATAAAGTGGCTTGCCTCAAGATACACTATTTTCACTTTCTTAAAATTTAAATTGAGTCTAAGTCAATCTCACAACCGAATTGTATAAAATTTCGGCTTCTAAATTTTAGCTCTCCAAATTATAAGGCCAAAAAGTCCCAAATCTGAATTAGTTGGAATTGGTTGTCATCAGTTCATAAATCATTCTAATTGTAACTTCAATGCCAGGCTGGTCAGAGTAGTCAGAAGAAAAAACAGGCACAATACTTATTAAGCTATCTAACAAGGAGAACATGCCCGCTTGAGGGGAAACAACAGTGTGATTTGTCCCGAGAAAAATCTGTCATTAAAATAACATTACATGCACCACTTTTAAGAATCAATGATAAAATTTTCAATCAGAGTTTGACAGAAAACACAGATCAATAGTCAAAAATATTATTTCGTGACACATCGTGATGAAATATTTCGTGACATTAAGCAATTTCCTAAGAGAAAATTTTGGAATACAAAAATGCTGACATATTTCATGGTAAGCCAAACTTTGGTGAAGATGACCAAATGGAAGTGCTAGAAAAGCTTGTAAACACATTTAAGTTGGACTTCATCAAATATGAAAAATTGTTAACAGGAGGCAAAGAAGCTATCCTTTCTCCTTTCTTCAAAAGTTCTTGCAAGTTAACTCTTTGCAGGGTCAAAACATCCCTTGACTCCTTCCAAACAAAGGCAATAGTACCATTTTGAAATACAAATAGTGAACCAGGCTTTGATCCAGGGTATTTGAATCCATAACCATTTGCAATACCCTCTCCTAAAAAAGCATGTTCAGTATTCAGTGATAATGAGTCCCTATCATTGTTCCAAGGAAATGGATCACATGAAGGCTCATTGATATTCACTATAAACATTGATGAACCATTAGGATGCAATGCATAGTTAGTCCCTTCCAATATTTTTGTTCCAATGAGAAGTTTTTGTCCCTTGGATTCTTCATAAGAGAGCATAAGAAAAAATAGAGCCTTTTTAGGCTTGTTTGTAGAAGGTTTTTCATGATGCCAACCAAAAGTTCCTCCCCATAAACCAGCATAGTCTTGATTTTTTGTTGGAACTTGCAATGGCATCTTGTAAAGTGCAAACCAATTTTTGTTCATATTTGGCCATCCTCGAAAAGAAGATAATTTCGCATTTAAGGCCCTTAATGTTAGCCTTAGTGAGTCACTTGATCTGAGAAACTCTTGAATCCCTGCATGCTTTTTCTCATGGTTTGTGCTGTGTTGGTGATCAATATTGACAACACTACAATCAATTGTACTAGTTCTTTGACCGTCTCTTGTTTCCTCGATCGCGTTATGCTTCTGATCAAACCTTTGATGGCTTCTTGTTCCCGCGATCGTGTTGTGTTGTTGATCATTATTGACAATGCTACAATCGATTGTACTAGTTCTTCGATCGTGTCTTGTTTCAATGACCATGTTGTGTTGTTGATCAATATTGACAATATTGTCATCAATTGAACTAGATCTTCCAATGATATGTTTAAAGCTACTCCAAAAATATCCACCAATACTTTTTCTTTTGATACATTGTGTGTGACAATTCTCATTGTGTGGAGGAAAAGAGAAAGCCTTTGAATAGTCACGACTATTAGTTGTTATGTCATCAACCTCTAATAATTGCATTGAACCAACAACTTCCCTTTGAGAATTTTCCTTATTTTCAATGTGAATACTATCAAGCTTATTCATTTGAGTCATTTGAATAAGGAATTCTCTTCTTTCCTTCAAGAGCACCAAATCTTCCTCAAAATTGGCAAAATCATCTCTTGATCTAGGAAACAATGATCCAATTCCCACATCAGGAACCTCTAATCTTACTTGACTAGTAGTTACCTCAAGCAACTTTTTTCTATCCCTAAAACCTAATTTGACAAATGGAACCATTGCCTCATTATCTTTTTTCATAGATTCAACCTCAAGCAACAATAAATTACAAAATCTATTAACACATTTTAATGATCCATGATAAACACATTCTATTCCATTTTCCTCCCTCCCATGAAGAAAAAACATAGTTGAACCATCAAAATCACAAATAATTTCAAACACACATGACCAAAGGATAGGACCATGTTGAATCCCCAATGGAGGAATCTCTTGAGGAATTATTCGACACCCGACAACCGAAACAAAACCTGGCATTACACAAACAAGGTTACCAAGCTCAGGATTCTGTTGAACCCATATTCCAAGCAATGGTTTAACACTCAAAAGAAAACGACAAAGTGCTTTGTAAGATGAAACAAACACTCTCCACTCAACAAGATCTTTGTGGGACACTATGCATAGAATATCACATTGATTAAGCCAAACCTTTTCAGAGGATGCAAGAGCATAGAGACTCTTGCAGCATAGACTGAGATTGAAAACCTCTCTTGGCAAAAGGAACCTTGAAACAGTGGCAAACACATCATCTGGTAGATAAAGAAACAAACTTGAATCACGGGGATAAGGTAAAAACATAATGGATCTAACCCAAATATGATTTAATTTAATGATTAAAAAAAATGAACTTTGAGTGTCAGTGTCTTTGCTAACTCAAGAAATATATACATATCTAGTAGAAGTAAAGAGGAGAACTGGATCTGGGTTGTTTGTATACATCTCAGTCATGCATTGAAAATCAAAATTGAAGTTATGTGTTTACCTATTATGATGTAGCAGACTTTCCAGATTGGAAAATGCTGTAACGCGTTTGTTGAGGTAAATGAAACTCAGAAAGTGAAGTGGAGGTGAGTTAAGTCAAGTGAAGTCACGGTCTCAAACTCAAAATTTGCATAATTAAAGGTAAAAAGATTGCAATTATCAATTTGCACACTCTATCTATCTGTCAATTTGATTGTGTCCTCTGTGCAGTACCTACAATACAAGGCAAACGTTCGAAATGGGACAAACCCATGTTGCGTGAAAATCTTGAGTTTTGTCGCACTCTCTGTTATAAAAGAATAAATGAGAAAAAAAAAATGATATTAAAATATTTAATTCTATCATACTTTTGAGAATTCATTCTAATTTAATTTAATATATAAAACTAAAGTAATCAATTCACAATAAATGAAATTTATTTATTATTAATTTAACATAATGTATTAAAATACTTGTTGAGAAATATCCAAATTGACTCTATATTATATATATAAACACAATGATTCGTAGTCATTAATAAAAAAAAAGTAAAAGAACTAATAATAAATAAATTATTAAATTGGTATAACAATATTGATAGAGTGCTCATAGTGCAAAAATTTAACTAAATTAGACTATATTAATGTTTTGATTTAACTCTTAAAAATTACTTTTCAATCAATTTCAATTTAAAACCAATTTAAAATTTGATTATATATATAAATTAATTTAATATTTTGAATAAATTTATAATTAAAATCAATTTTAAATAATTCTTGGGGGAAATAATTTTGACAGATTTTGATTCTTTTTTCGAGAAAAAGTGTAAAAAAATTACAATTATTTTATGAGAAAAATTTCAAGATAAGAATTTTGAAATTGTTTTGAAATGAAATTTTTTAAAAAAAATATAAGTAAAAAATTTCAATTATTTTAAAAAAAAAATGTTTCAAATTGTTTTATATTTTTTCGAAAAATATAAATTTACAAGATTAAATTAATTTTTGAATTAAGTTTGTTCAACTAATTTAATTCATGAACTAATTGATTGTACTTTTTTTAGTATAATAAAATCCAATTTATTTCTATTAATTATATATTTTGCAGACCCTAATTCCCAGCTAAAATCTTCAATTCAGTTTTCTTTTTCTCTTTCAACATTGCGTAATAATGTTGATAAAAGTAACTTGGATATAGCATCTTCAGACGCAGAATGCGATAGTTCAATAAATCATCTTCAACCAGTAGGTTGAAAAAACCATTTTCTACCTTAAATGAGGAAAAAGTTCTATTAAACTTGTTTCCTATAGTAAATAAATAACCTATACATTCAACACCCTTTCAAATTCACTGGTAAAATCATCTAAATCAATTACGTTTGTTTGTTCCATCTTCAGTTTAGTGAGCTCTCGATTCAGCTCTGCAATATGTCTCCGTAGTTTCTCCCCTTTGTCAGGTAATTTAGAAATCATCTCCTGCATAAGTTTAAACGAAGAAACAAAATCCAGTTAATTGCATTTTAATTAACGAACAAGCCTACAAGGAATGAAACAGACAAAACTATCAAATTTTAAGGAAAAAATGGGTCTTGAATTGAGTATTTTTTGGGTACCACTGCTTGTATTTTACCTATTCACCAATCAATTTAAGAAAAAGCATACCGTTTTTGTTAGCATTTGGGAGAGCCGAACAATTCTATCCTTGATTTCTAACTCAGTCAATTTACCAGCACTGCTGGGAGAAGAATCTTTTTTGCGCATATTAACATCCTTCGGATTAAAGGCAAACTCAGCCCTGATGTAAAACAAAATTGAAAAACAAGACAAATCAAAACCAAAAACATCCTTTAGCTTTTAAAAAATGATGTACGATAAATAATAGCATCATTATGATGTTGGGGACAAATGAGATTAGGAAACCACAAAATCATTAAAATGAGAAAGCTCATTCAGTAAAGGAGTGTGGCTGCAGAAACCCTAAAATAAATAATAGCATCATTACCCGTCAACAATTCGCTCATGTGAAGATGATAACGATGATGAAGTTCCAATATGCTTAGTACCATGAGCCCTGCAGCCATTGTATTAATTCAGACTTTTTGATAAAACAACTGCTTGTTTTCTTTTTGAACTTCGGCATAATTTTCTTAGTAAGCATTTTCCAAAAAATAATATGTACGGAGGAGCTTATCATAATTTAAATGCAATAGATCAGTTTTCCATTAGTGAAATCAAATGCTATACAAAAATGTCAGCAAATTAGCAATGGTATTACCCATGTTCATGAAGCATTTACCTTATTAATTCATCCTCAGGAGCATCTTGAACTGGCTCTGTCTTGGAAAACAGTAAACTGTGGTGGCTAATTCCAGCTATGCCCTGACTTTTCAGAAACTCTATATGGGTTTGGAAAGAGCCATCCCTACCCAATATACAAACAGCCTTTTAAGATGGGAATTAACAGATCCAGCACAAATTGAGTTACTTCATCATATTTGTAAAATTTCAATAGAGATAGGAAGGGCAACGTGTGAAAGTTGTATCAAATGAGATAAATGACCAGAATAATGTAAAGCAAGCAACAATTGATGCATATCACCATTAGCAATACAGATATTTCAAGTTATGGACTCATTACACTGTATGTTGACAATCGTGTTCCTCATCCAATTGCCGTTGGGTAACAGACACATCAAATCCCTCTTTTGGGAGGCTGAAAAGCTCCCTAAGATCCTGCAAGCGATGAATGAAAGTTACAGATTAGTATAAAAAATCACTTCAACTGTAGATACGACAAATGTATATCTGAAAAACAAATAGTACTTCTCAACAAACTTGTACCTGCTGGCAAAAGTACCGAGTTTGTTCTTTATGTTCAGAAACTGTTTTGAATAATCCTCCTTTATATACCTAAACATCATAAAATTTGAGTGTCAAAAAAGTCAATTGATGTCCAAACCACAACGTTTTTGCCCATGCAGTTCAATCAAACCTATGCTAGATACTTCTTTTTATGTCCATTTCATTCATTAATTGATACTCTACAAAACATTTGAAACAGATAAAATTACCTGCTTCCTATAGATCTTTTCCTCAACAGTTCCACACGTCATCAGTCTATACACAATTACATCTTTCTTTTGACCAATGCGATATGCTCGGTCAACACTTTGATTATCAGTACTGTTGAAAACAGAAAATAGAGGCGCTTTACATTCAACACTATGTGTATCAGTACTGTAAAAATACTTGTACCAATAATACCGTTTTGCAATACTTCCAATAAAACTAGATCTAGTTGAAAAGCGAAGGGAAAGCAAAACTTCAAGATGTACCTTGGGTTCCAAGCAGGATCAACTACAATCACACGATCTGCTTTTGTAAGTGTCAGTCCTAAACCACCAACCTGAGATGTCAACAGAAATATTGGAGCTCCAATACCATCTTGGAAATCCTGATATCAAATGAACAATTAGTCATGAAAAAATAACACATGGAGGATTTAAAAAGGTTATTGAATTTGCAAAATACTTACATCAACAATTTTTATTCTGTCACAGGATTTTGTTGTGCCATCGATTCGTAAAAAATCATAACCTTTGGATGTTATGCATTCCTATGATCAATTAACAGAAACCTTTGAGTCAACTCCCAAACAGAAAACACATAAATAAAAGAAGTTACTACTAAACTGACCTGAATAAGATTAAGCATCTTGCGAGTCTGAGAAAAGATAAGCACCTTATGCCCTTCAGGGATCAACTTATCCTACAGTAGATAACACTTGACTATAATGTTATACAAACAAGTAAACTACAAAGCAATATACTGCATCCACGTGACATCAGCACTTACCAATAATGACATGATGAAAGTTATTTTGCATGATACATCATGCTCCTCTCTAAACTTATCAGTTTCTGCAACATCTGCTATATGCATCGCCAATTTTTCTGCAACATTAACCTCCTCTGGCTTTAGCATTGAGTCCATTCCTTCCAACACATCCTCAGCTGCCCTCTTTGTCAACAGAAGTGGATGATCACATATTTTCTTCAAAATCTGACCCATTTAATAATTTCCAAAAAATATGGAAAAGTGAGCCATAGCCAAACAAGATTACATATGAATTTATGAAGTACAAGAAACACAGTCTAGAAAGAAAGAGAATAGTGAAAATAACATTCAACATTACCGTAAGGGCAGCCAGTGGTGAACCATCAAATGCTGAGAGAACAATTTCACTCTTCAAAAATGCTTCATAAAGATGCCGCTACACCAAATAGAAATAAAAAGTCAACAAAACAAGTGTTATCTCAAAAATAAAAGGAAAAACAACAAAGAATTGTATACCTAACCTGAATATCGGTCAATCGAAGCCACACAATGATTTCTCTTTTCTGAGAAAGTTTTGCAGTTGTTTTTTCGGTATCTTGATTGAAAACCTCACTTTTTAAACGTCTCAAAAAGTAAGGCTGAATATGATCCCTTAGCTCCTATTGAGAAAGGAGGAGTGATACTCAAAATCAACACATTAAATACACTACCTAATTATCTTAATATATGCGAAAATTAAATGACAAAAGGAGCTTATAATAGGGAACAAAGATAGTATTCAAGTGAAAAGTATATCTTGTTGAGCCTCATTACATCTACTATCTTAAGACACCAAGTTTTGATGTATCCAATTCCTTACACTTGATGAGTTGATGAATAATGCGGTTCATGTATAAGCTAAACGTGCAGTAGTTTTCGTTATAGAGGACTGACAATCCATAAAAAATATCACAAAGCTGCCATCTCTACCATGTCAACATAGCCTCCATTTTGTCAACTTCATGTTATAATCTTTTCAAAGCCTAAACATGAAGTCTACTGAGGTTCAGATGACAGATGTTTGGTAAAGGCAAAGACATACTCAGTAAGCTTCTCATCATCCATACAAAGTCAAATTTTACAAAAAACCCTCGAGTAACACAATACACATCTTGCAAAGGAAAAAACAAAAAGGAAAATTTAGGTTGTTGCTCCCTTGAGTCTTATCAATTTTAAAGTTTTCCATACTGCCCATTCTCTTCTCCTAATTCATTATTGTACTATGATGTGCATATTAAATAGTTATCCTTGTGAAAGTGAGTGTTGCTTGCTCTTTGACTGTAGCTTAAGAGAACCTACACACTTCCAATCTCTGCCTGCAAACTTTATTGTAGAGCTTGGAGAAGCTAAGTCAAAAAAAGAATGTGCATTGTAAAACCTTGGAGGTCAGGAAGAAGAACAAATACTTGGGTTCAAACTTTTCCTAAGATAGGAAATTGTTAATGTAGGAAAACTTATTTGGTAAGAAAATTCCTTTTCAGGAACAATCATATTAATGTAGGGAAAACTTATTTGTTAAGAAAATCTATTTTCATGGACAATCACTATTGTCTCCGAGAGCAAGAGCTCCAACCATCAAGTGGCGGATATTTGTACCAATTTTTACGAGGACCTCATATAGACTATATATGCAAAAGGTTGGATGTATATGATTATATATATGTTCAAACTTTAAGGGGTATGTTCAAACTTGAAGTGGAGTATTGTACATATATATATAATTATCAGTTATTCTCTCCCTATTATTCTTGTTATAGTTTTCTTAGGTAGTTTAATCATTTCAGAATCCTTTTTGAGAGATACTCTCTTGTATATAAATATGAACAATCTTTTTTAATGTTCAATACCAATTTTATCTCTAATTTAACTCAAACATTTCTAAGGTTTTCTATTAATGTTTATTGCCTAGGGTTCATAGGTTATAAATGAAAAACTGTTCTTATAAGTATAGTCCAACTAATAAAATGATTTTGAAACATAAATGATTACCTTTGCTATAGATGAACCAATACGCTTCTCTCTGTCAGACGCATTTTTATCATTTCCACGAAGTATAGGTGTTTCATATTTATCTTTGAACCTGAAAAATTATAATTTCAAAGACATGAGAACCGTAGCCAAATTAATATCGCATGAAAATGATTATTACCATTTTTTGTCACCAAGCAACTCGGGGCAGCAGAAATTGAACAATGCCCACAATTCCTGTAAAGAAGTTATAAGAATGAAAGCAATTAAACAAGACTGCATAATCAAAATTCAAAGCAAAGCATATACATCAATCTATTATACAGACCAGCGATTATAAAACAAAACCATTTTCATCAAAATACCTTGAGATTATTTTGCAATGGTGTGCCACTAATGATAATGCGATGAGCACTGGGTATCTCGAGCAAACTTTTAGCTCTCTGAGTGCTTGGGTTCTTTATAAGGTGTCCCTAAAGTTAAGAACATTATGAACCAAATAATTAAAATTACCACCGTTTAGAGTATATTTAACATGAGCATTCTATTCAATGTCATACAATTCAAATTTAAGAATATTTATATGACCAACACAATCAAATAATCTTGAGTTGTCCCGCAACTGTGCTCACGTGTCAAATATGCAGAAACAAAACTGTAAGGTGGGTTTCTACTTAAAAAATTTCAGAGTGACCAGCCCATTCAAAGTTCGCAGTTTGTATATCTGGGTCCATTATCAATGAGACAGCTATACTTCTACATACTTTTGCAGTTTCTATTATAAATTATAAATAAGTTTACATGCAATTCTCTGCTCAAACCAAACAATCAATGGCCCCCTTTCCAAGGTAACTACATTAATTGCTCAAGCATAAAGCATAGAAATTGTAGAGAAAGAAATAAAGGTCAAATTTTCCCACATAATCTTTTTTTTTTTTCGGGTGGCATTCAACCTACTGTAGACACTTCCAACATTTCTAGAATTATCTATTTCCTAGATGATCTGAGAACTACAAGATACAAAAACTACTGAGCAAAAGGTGAACATACTGTATGTTGACAAACCAACGCTTGATTTTATAGGTTTTACATAGAACATATCCATTCTTACCTCATCAAGTATCATGTAGTCCCATGTAGGGCCATCTTCACTTTCCTCATCATCAAAATATTGGGACCCCTTTAAGGACTTGGTATTGTTGCGGACAATATCATATGTGGTGAGAAGAACACCTTTGTCCTAAAATGATACATGAGAAAATGTAGTTTAAGATTGATAGAAACAAATAAATAAAAAACAATCATTTAAATTTGATGCTGCACAAAATAGGTTCCCTTCAAAATCTCAAAGCTCGTTTTGAAGTCCATATACAAAATGCAAGACATTTATTTATCCTGCCTGCTAAAAGGCATGAGCATGGACTTAATTCCTAGACACATTTAATTAAATGGGAAAAACAAGAAAAATTGCATACCTGAAGTATGTACTGAAGTTCATATTCTCTGGCTTTTGCGCAAGTTCCAAAATATCTGCAGAATAGCATAAATAGGCAATTGTTGTTCATAAAGAAGAAAAGCTTTAATTTAGGATTTTAAATAAACTACTGTTATGAATAAAGTCAGGAAGCCGCACTCTTTTGTCATCTCAGATAGACCAACAACGGCTAACTCTTTGATCCAATGCGGCAATAGTGTTTTTGGGGCCACAACCAATGCCCTTGTAATTAAACGGGAATGAAACAGTCCAGCTAGAAATCCACAAATCTGCAAGAAAAAACCAACATTGGTAAATCCCCAACTAACTTTGGCAAACTAAAAGCTGCAAATATCTTACTTCTCATTTCATTCCCTTACCTGCATTGTTTTCCCCAAACCCATGTCATCTCCCAAAATTCCACCTTTACCCCGACAATGCAATGACCAGAGCCAATTCAATCCTTCCCGTTGATGTGGATACAACATTTTCGCAATTTTAGCCTGCAACTTATATGTAGATTTTGGGCCACTCAATGTTATAGAACCATCATTCTCAGGCTCAAAGTGATTCAACTCCTGGACCGAATCATCTGATTCATACTCCGCACAACCACTATCATTCTTTGTATCCTTTAAGGAACTGTCATGCGTGTCCTGTTTTGGAGAAAATGAGGATCCAGCACTTCCAAACTCCAAACCCTCATCTTCAACAACTTCCCTCCGTCCCACCAAACATTCAACAGGCATTGGCACCGGCTTCGGCTTCTTGCCCACTGATAGCGTATCAAACTTGGAGCTGAGCTCACTCAAAATATCCCTAATTTCACTCTTAGCCTCACTCTCCTCAATCTCAATGACATTTTTGCGTACCGGAACAGGCGAATCAAAGTCAACAAGATCATCAAACCTAGGCTCCTCAACCGCCACATTTTTGCCAGCATCTACATCAGCAACCTTGCAAAGACGACGTCGCCCTTGTACCTTAACCTTTGTCTTCTTTTCCACCTCTAAAATATTCAATAAACAATTAACATAATGATCATGAAATCAATAATTCAAGAGAAGCAGACAAGAAAACACTTACTAAGTGAACAATTACAAGAAAACACTTAC
This sequence comes from Cicer judaicum, assembly GCA_037974835.1. Lineage (NCBI taxonomy): Eukaryota > Viridiplantae > Streptophyta > Magnoliopsida > Fabales > Fabaceae > Cicer > Cicer judaicum. The sequence goes on from JBBPBS010001017.1 coordinate 516,839, forward strand.
TAAGTGAACAATTACAAGAAAACACTTACTAAGTGAACAATTATCAAAAAACATTGGAACGTCATTGGGAAGAGAAGCTTCTTCATCCTTAACTGGTTGATGATGATTCTCCAGATAGTTCTGACCTAATAAATCAAATAAGGTATGAAACTCAGAAATGAAATGAAAATATATATAATAAATAATGCAATAATCATTAAATCGATTGAAGTGAAGCAGACAAGAAAACACTTACCAAGAGAATGATTATCCAAAAACTGTGGAACCTCGTTGGGAAGAAGAGCTTCTTCTACCTTAACTGGTTGACGAATTTCTCGAAAATCTTGACCTAACAATCGATAAACTTATGTAACTCAGAAAAATGAAATGCGATGATTATATATATATAGTAATAATAATGCAATGATCATGAAATTAATTGAAGTGAAGGAGACAAGAAAATACTTACGAAGTGAACAATCATCAAAAAACTGTTGAACTTCATTGCGACGAGGAGCTTCTTCTACCTTATCTGGTTGGCGATTCTCCGGAGAAATTTGGCCTAATAATCGAATAACCAAAGTAACTCAGAAATAACAATAATACAAACTACAACAACAACAATAACGATGATGATGATGAAATCAGTTGAAGTGAAGTAGAGAAGAAAACACTTACTACGAGAACGATTATCGAAAAACTGAGGAACCTCGTTGCGAATAAGAGTTTCTTGTACCTTAACAGGTTGATTATTCTCCGGAGAAATTTGACCTAATAATCGAATAACATATTTAACTCATAAATGAAATGAAAAATGAAATGCGATAATGAGGGAATATAATACAAATAATACCGATTGGAGAATCGAAGTCAGTGATAGCAGAAAACTGAGGAATAGTATCATCGTTATCTTGCGGAACGACGCTTCGTCGGGGTTGAATCGGTGTTTCATAATCATCTGCGGAGAAAAAACAAAGAGTAGAGTGTGATTGAAAAATGAAGTGATGAAAGTAAGAAAAGAAGAAAATAGTAACAGTACCGTAAGCGATGGGTTTGGAAGAGGGTTTTGGAGGTGCAGATAAATCTTGAAGGAAGCGATAGTGACTATCGTTGAGGCTAAGAGGTTTCTTGACGCTCTTGTTCGCCATTGATTTTGAATTCAAAACAGAAATGGGACTTTCCAATCAGATCAATACATAAGGTGGGTTGGATCGTCTTATATACTGCACTTATTATTATTCCGAGTATTTAATTACTATATATATCATTTTTTTGTTTAAATTTTTGTTATTTCTGCTGCTTGAGACTTCTCACTTGTTAACTTCCCGCTTTGTTGGCTATATTTGAATTCTGCATTCAAGTTATAATCAGTTTTCCTTCCGCTTTGTTGGCTAAATCTATTTTGATTTGTTACGAAAAACTTAAGCAAATTTAATTCAACTTAATATTATTCAAAGTAACTAAAACTTAAATTCATTGTTTTTTTTTCGATAAAAAAAAAAAAGCAATGCATATCATATCATCGTTAATAATTACAGGAACAATATAAAGTATAATATAATAAAAAAGTCAGAACAAATTATTTATAATTTTTTCTTTGAGAATAATGTGAGTCACATTATTCGTTTATTTACACTAAAATTGAAAACAAAATGAAAAATATAAAGACAACATTTTATGATTATCTCAAACTTAAAATAAAGAAAATAACGAAGAGCTTTAAAAAAATTCAAAGTCTCTTTTTGATAGTTAGGAGGCAGTGGAGAATACAGTTAATCATAGAAAAATAAAAAATCAATAATAAAATGAATTTTAAAGTACATAAAAACATAGATTAAATAAATGTTGACTCTTTAATAGATGTTAGTGTCTTGAGGGACTAACTACTTCTTGCCTATTGGGCAGGGGATACCTTGGATTAACCTAAAAAAAAATACGTATTTATACTTTGACTATGAGCACTTGTGTTAGAGGATGTAACACATGTACATCTAAGAGTTCATGCAATAATCTTTAGCGTTTATTATAGGATTTTGAACATTTTTATTCAAATTGAAAAAAATGTCTTATGTAATTTAAATGAATCTTTGCATAAAGACATTTTTATTATATTAAATATTGTTGTTAATATCACAAACCAATTGTTAACTATATGAATTGGTTTTTACTATATTAAAAATTGTTATTTGCAAAATTTGTGCTATTTGAACAATAATCTGACATATTATTAAGTAGATATGTCAAATTTGAAATGAGAGAAAAAATATATGATAAAAAGATGCTATTAAATAATTATCACGTTAGAGCAACAATTAAATCCCATTGAGTGAAGAAATAAAAATTCATCAAGAAAGAAAAAATCAAACTTGTGCTAAAAAGATGCTAATAAATAATTGAATACTTCAAAAGAGAAAAACTACAAAATCTAAAGCCAATTAATGAGACTTGAATAATCAAAATCTCATTTCTTTAAACAAACCCATATGAAATGTCTACTAAAATTCAAAAAGAAGACAAGTTTCATAGAACTAACAAAGCCTATTCTGTCCATAAATATACATAGAACAAGCATGTATCCCTCAACAAGGCTTGTATATTCATGTGGTGCAGATATGCATATGGTGATGAGTATAAAGAATAGTTCAAGCATTTTGAAGCAAGGTCATCACCAACTAAGATGATAAATACTACTCCGTCCTAAAATATAAACAAAACCGAGTAAAAAAAAAAAACGTATTTGATCCAAATTTTGAATCAAATATATTAATTTTTTTTTACTAACTTTTACTTATATTTTGAGAATGATAAAATATTGTATCAACCACACATGACATCTCAAAAGATGATAAGACCATTGAGAAGGAGCCAAATTCACATACAAAATGATCATGTCATGTCATGAGCCCATAGATTTTGCCAATGCCATTTCACTTTCATGTGAGGCCACAGATGATGCCCTATTCAACTCACCACCACCACCACCTCTTGATGAAGTTGCAACTTCAACATCTGCATTCTTAGGTGAATTTGTAGCACCCCAATTTCCTCCTCCACCGCCGCCTCCGCCGTTAGACATTCCCATTCTAACTCTAAATCCAAAACACCTTGAAAAAATTCTATATAAACATGTGAAAAACCAAAAAGCCCATGGTAGACAAACCAATGAGACACCAACTATAGGTAACCATGATGTTGTTTCAGATTCGGGAACGATCATGTATGCCACAAGACACACACCTCCTAGTAATAAAGAAAGGAACAAAAAAAATGTTACAAGCCATATGAATGCGCGGCCAGAACTTGAATCAGACTCAGGCATTTGTTTGTGTTACAACATATATAAGATGTATAAATTTCGAACAATAATATTGTTGATCGGGTTGCGTTGGTGACCCTAAATTACAACAAATTTTGATTAAACATGGATCATGATTAATTTGTCTTTATCATCCATTTTAAGGTATACATGAATTTCATTTTGAGGGGTTAATGATATTGATTTGACATACGGTGAAGAAGGTTGCAAATGGAGGTGGATTTTGGTTTTGTTGTTTTTCCTAAGTTTTGATTATTTTGGTGTAGTTGCAATAATGAAGCCTGAAAATGGGAATTTCTCAAGTGGTGGTGATAGACATGTTCAAAAGTTTGTTAAGGGCTAATCTTAGGATAAATATATGCCTACAAAGAGAGAGAAGAGAAGTAGTTTCCATTTATGGTTATCCAAGTTGAGGTTTGAGTTACTTGATCTTGATCTCATAATATATATGTTACTAATTCACATTCAATGCTTTCATACAAACAAAAAATAATTCACATTGATCATTTATTAAGGATAAAAAAATAATGCTTTATATCGTTGCTAATGTGGCTAGTTGATGCCAAACGCCTTGGATATTTTACTTTTAATTTCTTTTAAAATAATATTTTCCGTTCTCTTTATGTTTTTTATATATATAATTTTCCTCTATCTTTTTGAATGTTGTTTGTTATGTACATATAATATATCAAATATTTTTCAAAATTAATTTATATATGTTCACACTTAAAGGATTTTGCTTATCATTAATCAAAATTTACAAATGAAAAACTAAAAAGATCCCATCAAAATTATAAAATAAAAAAAGATGTGGTAAAAAGACTAGAAAAACTTAAATGCATTTTTTATCATTTAATTTTGTCAAAATTGAATTTTTAGCCTTGATATTTTTAAAACTAGTTTTTTAATTCCATATTAACAAATGTTTGAGATTTTTTTTTATCTCCCACAATTTTTTATTAGGTAAAACTCTCAATAATAACGTGACACTCAAGTGACATTTGTGAATTTGATAAAATAATTTCTCTTTCATTATGATTGTAATTAATTTCATTATTTATATATAAAATATAAAAAAAATATTTAATATAAATATTTTAAATTATTGTTAGATAAAACATATAAATTTTAAATATTTAAATTCTAAATTTAAATATTCTAATATATAAATAAAATAAATTTATTTTTAGAATTTAAATATATAACTAAAGTAAATAAGAAATAACATTTAAAATGTAATAATTTAAATATTAAAATATTTAAAATAAA
>JBBPBS010001017.1:521653-531742 GCA_037974835.1 Cicer judaicum
TACATAAATATAATAAAATAATATATATAATTGCAACAATATATTCAACTCACAAATGTCATTACTAAGAATGTCATTAATAAGAGTTTCACATCATCAAAATAGTATGAGACCAAAATAATCTTAAAAATTAGTTAATAAAAGAACCATAAAATCGTTCTTAAACTCTAACATAACTGGTAAAATATCCCTAGATCAAACCCGATAACTTATAATTAGGCAAATTAATTATAGTAAAATTTACCATCTCTTTTAAAATTAAAAATAAGACTAATAATTCATTTTTGGCAAAATAGAGGAAACAAGAAAACATTTAAACTAATTAAAAAAGTCAAACCCTAATGAATAAGTTATCAAATTTAAAATCTAAGTTAGTGAAAAATATTAAGGGATTCATAGTTCCATCCCTAAAGACAAGGACTAAAGTCCAAATAAAAGAAAATGTAAGCGCATATCTAATAAATTTACAAGAATAAAATCCAATCAATTAAAAGTATTTCGGACAATACATTCTTTTAACCTTGATAAAATATTAATGTTAATAGATAATTACACTTCAAATTTCACATTTCTTTAATTTTTATCAGTTGAATAAAATTACAAATGACATAAACAAATTACTACAAATAGTTCATTTTCCTCTCTCCATTCTTTCTGTCAATCTATTCATCATCTATGATTTTGAAGCTTTTATATCACTAAGATTCATAGTAAGGCACAGATAAATATCAAAATCGTCAGAATGGTCACAAAATTTATCAAGATCTAGCTGTTTCAGTCAAAGAAACTTCAGGCTCCTCATCTTCGGTATTAGCTCGAATGGCATTTATCATTTTGTACCTCCTCCGTTCTTGAGCTTTTCTCCTTTTGGCCTCGAGCTCAATAAGTAAAGCGGTCATATCAGCAGGGCTCACCCCGCCTACCCTGCTCGCCTGACCAATGGTTTGAGGCCTAACCTAAAATCATTGAAAGAACCTGTTGTCAAGTCCTTGAAAATAAGTTCAAATATAGAGTTGCTTACACGATGTCTGGTTAGTTTGGTGCACTAGATGTTCATAATAACAATTCAATGCAAGCAGAAACAATCAACACTCTGACATTTCTTTTGGGGGAATTCAATTAATTCAATATTGACTTGTGATTGCCCATTTATTGACATAATATTTTATTTCCATGATATCTCATTACTTTTTATCGTCATAACTAAATTACTAAATTTGTACAATGAACTTGTGGATCTAAAGGTTACATTTTGGTTTTTACTACTTGTAATAATGACCAAAATGTCTATTTTGATAAATAAGTTACAAACCTTGGAAAGTTTTTCACGAGCTTCAAGAGACAAATTTGTCATTGCATAGTAATCCAAGTCTTCAGGAAGTGGTTTATGCTGTTGAGTAACCATCTATAGGTAATCCAACACAAGAATGAGACTTGATGTTAAACATAAGTACACAACTCTGACATTCTACAATGTGCAAAAATTAGAACGATAAAGGATAGATTGGACATAGAGCAATGAGCATTTGCTCACATGTATAACAGACATACATGCTGAAGTTGACTTTGTTGACGCAAGATGAAACCTTCGTACTTAATATCAATTTCAATACATTCTTTTTCCATTCTTGACAAGTTCTTGTCACCAAAACCATGCTTATCAAGAATTCCATATTGTATGTGTGGTTTCTTAAGAAGACTTTCCAATGTTGAAGAGTTCTTCACTGGCTGACCAGACATATGGGTAATGTCGGCGGCCAAATCCCCTCCTGACAAGAAAAATTTAGATGAGTAGCAATAAATGATACAAAATCAAATAAAATTTCCTTTGGTCCTATGAGATAAAAAAGATGTGTTACCAAGAGATTGGATAACCTCATAACAGTAATCACAAATAATTTAGATTTCTACATGGGTGTCGGTGATCCACTAGAGATTAAATATACTAGTAGTTTTCACTGTAATCTTTAAGGTATCATGTTTCCATGGTATATATATAACAGTTATTTGTATTGGTGATATGTAGCTTATGCCTTATGGTTGTATTTTCTGTAATACTTCGCTATTCTGCAGTAGGCTTTCGAATTCTCTGTTAATTACTATTCACTATTCAGTATCCTAGACTAACTTTTGTACGGAGTCCGAGTGACATAAGCCAAGTTGATACTGATAATCTAGAAACTTCAAGTAGCTTATCAGTTAGTTAGATTCTGTTACTAACAGTCTCAACTTTCTGTAATGCTTCTCTATTCAGCAGTAGGCTTCCTAATTCTCTGTTAATTTCTAATCAGTATTCAGAACCCTAGCTAAACTTTTGTATTGAGTTCGCCGCGATATAAGCCAAGTTGATAGTTGATAATCTAGAAGCTTCAAGTAGCTTATCAGTTAGTTAGATTCTGTCACTAACAGGCTCAACTTTTTGTCACGATTGCAACTGAATCTAGTCCAGGAGTATAAATACTTGTACTCAATCTCATTTTCATCATTTGATTCAGAACACAAATATATTCACATCTTTTCCTCAGAAATAAATTCTATTATGTTGTGTGTTTACTAGTACTACCATCTGTTAGCTACAGACTATAGGGAAAGATGGCTTCTTTTCCCACCACTCTATTCTCAAAATCCCTCAAAATACACCACCGGATTGGCCAATCCAGAGGGCATTGGGGGTGGGAAAAGAAGTTACCATAGGGAAAACAGAGGACCTGGGGGAGGGTGGAGGGGGACTCTTGTGCCAATTATTAAAAACTATTTTAAGACAACTGAGTTTAACAAGAGTTTTTTTGTTTTGATGTATTAATGAAAGTAATTTTTGAAATAACTGGATGTAATAAAAGCAAGGCCAGCAATAGTATTTAACTAAAAGATGCAAAAGTTTGCTTTTCCCAAATATACTTCTTTCATTGCCTTTTAAAGAAACAACTCCTAAAATAAGTTGCCACACAAGCATCGTAAATAAACAAACCTGAAATTTTGACACTTTTCAATCGCTTCTTTTCCTCAGAAATACGAGCCTGCTTCTCCTGGTACAGTTTCCAACGCCTATCATCTATCAACCCAATTTCACGCCCCAAAGGAGTGAGACGGCTATCAGCATTATCAGATCTCAAGAGCAACCTGTGCTCTGAGCGGCTAAATATCAGGAGCACAATTTTCGGGTTGTTATTGTCGAGAAATGAGAAATGGAATGAAGAAGCATACATGCATCTAGGACAAGAAATGTTGCAATCTAAGCTAGCATACCTTGTTAACATCCGGTAAGGCTCTCGCAGGTCCTTGGTGACTAGATCATCAATTAATGTTCCAGTGTAACTGCTCTCCCTTTCAAGAACAATGAGTGGTTTACCATCTGCATGTCTAGCAGCATTGATACCAGAAATAATGCCCTAGAGGATGAAAAACAGTAGATTGTAATAAAAAAAGGTTTACTAGATTAGTAGGAAACCCACATAAATAATAAGAGCTCAAATAATTCCCCATTATACAACTCAAAATAAAATAAAATCAGATTTTAACTTATATAGGCACAAATGAAAGTTGACAGAATACCTGGGCTGCAGCTTCTTCATAGCCTGTAGTTCCATTTATCTGACCAGAGAAGAACAATCCTTGTATTTTCTTAGTCATAAGAGACCTAGAGCATTGATGAGCAGGTAAATAATCATACTCCACAGCATATGCAGGCCTCAACATTGAACAGTTCTCCAGTCCAGGCAAAGTTCTCAGCAAAGGTAACTGTAGTCGCTCTGGCAAACCAGTTGAGAACCCCTATAAGGTACAAGTACAAAGTTACAAGGATATGACATAGTTTGGATCTTGTTCAGAATTCAGATGCAGGATGCTTCTACAGTCTAAACTCCACGCATCATTATAACCACTTTTGTGACTGATGAATTTTTCTTTTTTTCGGTATTACTGATGACTATTTTTTTCTCAAAACTATTATCAATTTTGTTGATTTTCTTATGAAATTTCCACATTACATTATATTTGACTAATTATCCCCGGGGAAAAAATGAAAAATTATTAACAACATTCATTTGAATTTCAGAAAAGAAAAAAGAAAAAAAACTTACCTGCACATAGAGCTCAGGCACATCCCGACCCTCCGGTTCAAGAAATACTTGATGAGACTCTTTATCTTGGAATCTTACGATCTAAAAATGAACAATATATCTCATCATAAAACAATGCACAATTTCAGTACAATTAATTGCATGCTTCATATCACACTTTTCTAAAAAGTTCAGGTTTGGGCTGTGTATTCTTAATTCTATAAGGAGGCTTTTGACTAGATACCTTAACTAAGTGTTTATCATATGAGAGCTTAAGTTCTAAGCACCTAAATTCAATAAGTTATTTGTGTTTCCTGATTATGCATGTTGAAAAGGTATTCAAATTTTCAACATTAGTTTTTACTGTAATGACAGAATTTGGGATGGATGGAAATCAAAGAGCAAAGGGATGGAGAGAAAAACCGCACACATGTTGTTTCAATAAGCTATCTTGAAAAGATTACTGATATAAGCTAAAAAGTAAAACCAACTTAAGAACATATCATAACACTTGTGAACAAAGTTAAACACGTGTTTATGTCATGAGATAATCCCAACTATACTTCCAAATGCCCCTACATATTAAACCAAGTTAACTTCAAAAAAATATGACATGTAAATATTGCAGAAACACACCTTATCTTCTATGGAAGGGCAGTATCTAGGTCCTTTGGCTTCAACCCATCCTCCGTAAGTGGGCGTTTCATGCAAGTTATCTTTAATTATCTGGTGAGTAGTACTTGTAGTGCGAGTTAGGTAGCAGGACATCTGTTCTCTTTCAATATGGACATCAGGGTCAAAACTAAACCAGCTGACCTGCCAATTATGAAATTATACTGAGGAAACATTATCTGTGTTACATAGTAAAAGCTTTTACTTACAGACTAGGCAGTCAAACACCATCATTCCAGACTGGAGCAAAAATATATTATATTTATCGCATCATAATTTGTTGGGACTATTAGGAACAAAACGATTGTATGGTATTACCAAACAAGGCAATGAGAGAATCGACGGAATAAACATCTTGGAACTTGCACAACAGATGAATGGTGGACATGATTCTCCAGTCCAGGTGGCAAATTACCAAGGCCTTTTAGTTGTACCAAAATTATCAAGAGACTGGCATAGATAGAAAGTTGACAATGGCACATACAATAAGTGCAAACTAAACTATTTTAAACCAAAAATCATAAATTTGATTTGAACATAATTAAATCTACTGAACCTACATATAAGATTAAATGCAAGAACCTCTTCATCTCCATGCTGAGGTTCCAATCCAGAGAAATCTACAGTACGAATGTCCACTCGGGCTGGGGTTCCGGTTTTCAGTCGATCAGTTTCAAAACCGAGTTGCTGTAAGTTCTCAGTTAATCCATGTGATGCAGACTCGCCAGCTCTTCCTGCAGGCATTGAAGTTCTACCAACCCAAATTTTACCACTCATAAAAGTACCTGTGGTGAGAATGACAGATGGAGCATAGAATTTCATTCCAAAAAATGTACAAACACCTTCCACGTTATCATTCTTCCCCAGTAAAATATCTGTGACCATAGCTTCTCGAATAGAAAGGTTTGGAGTACTGCAGTGCAAAAAACAAAGTCAAAACAAAACAAGATGAGAAGTAACAACAAGAGAAGCTGCATAAATCATAAAAAAAAAACTGCACAATGCCAATGTATATATGAAGAGATCAGCGGTTTATAGTTCAAACAGTTACCCTCCCTGCTCTCCTTGATGCTTGTTACCAACTTCCAAGTTATAATAAGGTGATATCCCATACCATGTATGTTAAAGATATTAAGCCTGTTACAGAATTAGTCTTATAATTGGTAGGTTTGAACTTATACTACAGCAGTATTAGCAGTTGACTTAACTATTAGTATACCATGTATGTTAAAGATATTAAGCCTGTTACAGAATTGGTCTTATAATTGGTAGGTTTGAACTTGTACTACTGCAGTATTAGCAGTTGACTTAACTATTAGTATACATGTGATAGGACTCGTAGGAGTGTTAGTCTAGGGCATTGTAACCTATTAAGTCTATAATCATATTTTTATTGTACAACCATTTGTATTGCCCGGTCAAAATTTTGGTTCAAGTTCCACTGAGACAATTATAGATCACATGCACAAGCAGAGAACAACAAAAAATAGATACCGGAGTCTGAAAGTAACAAAGGGAAGGGGGAAGTTATGAATATGAACTTGCCTTTCTACAACATTTTTCATTAGTAAGGCATATTCCCTTTTATCAGTCTGAGCACGTAAAGCACGAACAGCAGGACCTTTTGAAGCATTGAGTACACGCTTTTGTAAGTAAGATCTGAATACAAACATAATACTACATACATGAGCAACAAAAACCCCAAAAGTCACTCTTGAACTTTATTATATCACAAATGTAGTTTAAACACATGAGCTCAAGAATGTAAGGAATGGAAGATAGCAATTATACTAGATACAAAAGTAAAAAATATTAAACTGATTTAATGGTGGTAAAAATTATAAAAGAAATCAGGTTTATTAAATTATATATAGTGGCCGCCAGAACAAGGCGTACAATCTTGTGAATTTTTTGGCCTGACTAGATCATCAGAACAAGCAAGACAATATACGTGTGACCTATATAGCTAATAGATTCTTAAGGCTAATCAGTGATCTGAGCCAAGTAGAATCAACTCAGCCTACAATAAGGACAGATTCTTTAACAATAATTTACGTGAAAGCATAATTTTGAGTTATTGGGAAATTGGGCTCTTGTCCTAGATTCATACATAATATTACAGTAATATTGTTGTGGAAGCTTTTCTGTTTTTCATTAAAATTAATCTGTCCAAAACATGTTATAATACTTCAAGGGAGACCCCTAACAGAAAAGCAATAACAAATAATGCTTCATGAAACTCCCATATCCCAATGATAGAGAGATGTGTATAACACACATAAACATAAAACATGTATGTAAAACAAAAAGGAAGAAAGGAAAATTATTCCAAAGACGCCAGTTATTACGATCTAATGGTCATACTCATACGAAACTGCATCTAGATAATCTAGGGGAATCAAGATGCTAGAAAACAAAAAGTAAAAAAGCATGAGTCTTCCATGTTACCTATCAGCAATTTTCCCTATTTCACCACCTAGCGCATCCACTTCATGAACAAGCTGTGACTTTCCAGGCGCACCAACTGCTGGATTACAAGGCTACACCAAAAGTTAGTCTCTATCAGAAACTGTTCATACATTAGGATAATAAAACCACACATCCTACATCATCATATGTTTAACCAAATCAGAGTAAGCAAAGACAAAATAAATTGCAAACACAGATAGTTTTCTTTAAAAACAATCCAAAACTTTAATCAAAATAAAATGAAAAACATACTCAATTTGGTATCAGTTCAATTGTAAAACGACACCGTCTTTCATGTTACAAAAACTCCAAGAAACAAAAGAAAAATACAAGCTGCAATATTGCGAATGAAGCACTTGTATGAAATAAAAAAATAAAACAGCATATAAATAAAGGGAAATTCTAATATGACATTCATCAAGGACCCGTATTTAAAAAAATTTAAAACTCCATGAACCACAAACGCCATCTCCTAAAGGTAAATTTTAATGGTGGTCTTCACTTTTATGACTCACATAGTGACTTAAATGATAACGATTCCATAAAAATAAGAAAATATGCATCTCGTATTGAATCAACATCATCTATAAAGATGATTGTCGAAGGTTGTTAGAATTTCTGATAACTATGAAGTACAGAGAATGCATAAATTTGGTAACAAGTAGAACATTAGGTCAAACCTGCCAAGCAATCCGGTCAATATTGAGAGTAAGAAGAAGAGTTCTTGCACCCAAACGTGCAGAGGCAAGGGCGGCTTCACATCCTGCGTGCCCTCCTCCAACTACAATCACATCATATTTTTCGTCTACCGTTCCGAATTCATAATCTAAATATGAAGAAAAAAAAAAGAAACACAAATAAGCGAACAATTTCAATTTAGAAAAAGAATCGACACTCTAAAGCTAAAGAAGCTTGAAAAACGAAATTCTCATACCGCGGGAAGAGGAACTGGCTGAGACGGTGGAAAAGCGACGGGAGAAAGTGGAGCCGGAAGATGAGATTCTCCGGCGAATTTTGCGTCGGAAATTTACGGGACGAGGGTTTAAACGAGTGATAGAGGATGTGTGAGCGAGCGTGTTGCGTAGTAAATTTCGGCCGAAACGACAGAGATGGAGAGTAAATGGCACGGTTGCCATGCTGGCATTGGAGGGAAGAAATGGAAACAGAAATTTGTGAGTGGTTTGTTGGAGAGTGGAGGCCGTGTGCAGTGGTAGAACAGCGAAGAGATTCAGTGCCGTTCCATAAACCTGCCTCATCCGACACACTACTGTTCGTTGCCATTTCCTTGGTGCATCCCACCCATACCTATTCCTCACACGGTCACACGTAATTAAAATCTGCTTTACGTGGAAATATTTTTTAATTTTATTCATATGAAATATAACTACATTGCAGTATTATAAAAAATTTAAATTCATAATAATTATGTCTCAAATGAATTATTGTTATTATAATTACGAATGCTTGTAATATATTTACAATGTAATAAATACATAGTAATTAAACTCTTTAATATATTATAAATATAATAAATTTTTTGTTGTCAATTAGTTATAATTTTAATAATTATTTATTTTTATTATAATTACTATTAAAGTTATTTACATAATTAATTATAATTTATTCTTATTTTTTATAAAATTCAAATAATATTGTTTTGGTACAATATTTTTTACTCTTAATTTTTATAATTTTTTAAATATCATAACAAATATACCACTTTTATTTTAATCATCAATCTTTTGTTTCAGTTTGTAAGATGTATTCATGTTAAAAATAGTCTTTGTAATAGGTAGGATATTTCTTTTTTAGAAATTATAAGATTATTTAATTTTAACCCTTAAAATAAATATTAAAATTAATATTATCTAAACTCTAAATTCATATACTCTATATAGGCAAATTTTATAACATATAGACAAATTTTATAAAATATGGTATATTTATAAAAACTATACAAAAATTACATGGTCTACAAATTTGAAAAAAAAAATTCAATTGTATCGTTGTCATTGTTTTTATTTTTGGAAAATTTCACCCCTTTTCTGTTGTTTTTTTAAATTTTCACCACCACTTTGTCGTAATTTTTAAAAAATGGTATGCTTGTAACTGCAGTTTTGTGGCCCAACATTTATTGTACCTTGTTCTCCATTAGTATTTGTACTAATATTACATATTTATTTACTTTTTCCAAAAATATCATTTAAGATGAGACTCTCTTTAGCAATAATCAAAAGGTTTGTTTCATATTTTTTTAAATTAAAAATTATTTTTATTAATTGAATGATGTTTGTTCCTTTTTTTTTGAAAATTATTGTATTAAAAAAATTATATTTCAATTAAAAATAAAAAGTTAAAAAGAGTAATTTATTTCATTTATATATACAATATATGTGAGAAAAATATCTTACACTATTTAAAAACAAGTAACTTAACATAGGAGAAAATGATGTTGCTATTTTTGAAAAAGTTAAAATTGTCCTCTATCAATTTTTTGTTCGTTTTTCTCTTCGAGACTTTGATATATGTTTTTATCAAATAAATTTTCTTCATAATTTATCTTTATTATTTTTTTTATTCCTTTTATTTGAATTATTTTATCTTTTTTTATTTATGTGTTGTTACAAATTTATTCTTGTTTTGTGTTTTTATTTATTAATTTTTCACGAGTGTTCAAGTACATTAGTCAATTTTAAAATGGGTTTAAAAAATTGATTAAAGTAATAAATTTTGAATAGTAAATTTAAAATATTTCAGTTGTTTACTAATAATTTTCTTAATGACTATAAATAATCGAACTAGGAGAACATGCTTATGGTAACTTTTAAAAAAAATAAAAATTAATCTATTTAAAAAAATTATGTCTTTAATGATAATTTGTAATTTAAAA
>JBBPBS010001017.1:538963-549100 GCA_037974835.1 Cicer judaicum
AGATAACATTGTTGACATTTTAAAATATTAAATATTAAATTTTTACTTAAAATTAAAATAAAAAACAAATAAAAAATAAATAAATGACTAAAACGTTAACTGAAATTAAGTTAATGAAACCTAAATATTACGATACATTGAATAGTAAAACAAAAATTATAATTTTTGAAAATTTAACCTCTCTCTATATTCAATTCATTGGGGAATAACTATTAAATGTGCTAATTATTAATTATAAAATATATAATATAGCAAAATATCTGATTTCATTATATATGTATAATTGTTACTATTTAATTTAAATATTATGTAAAACATTTTTTTTTAATTTTCTTTAAAATATATAAATAACTATTATATAATGTAACTTTGGTATTCCAATTTCCTATATGATTCATTGAATTCTATATGGTTTTCTTATTCATTGAATTGAAGACAAAATTTGTTAAAAAAATTATCATTAATTTCAATCCATTATTTCCTTTTTTGGATACCTAAAACAATATTTATATATCATGCTCTTGTGTAGTTGCTCTCATAACAAAAATTAAGCATTGGTTGTTTGGAAATCTGTATCCAAATGGCATCTGTGACTACTAGAGAAAATGAGGTTCCTAGAGTTTTTGACTTCAATTCACTTCAAGCTGAAGGAAAAGTTCCAAATGAATTTATTTGGTCATCTAAGGATTTGCTTGAAACTAGTAAAGAAGAGTTGAATGTACCTATCATTGACTTAGAACCCATATTCAAGGGTGACAATGTTGCCTTAGGTGCTGCTGCTGAAATTGTGAGGGAGACATGCATGAAGCATGGTTTTTTCCTAGTTACCAATCATAGGGTTGACCAAAATTTGATAGATGCTACTTATCAAGAATTTGTCTCCTTTTTCAAACTTCCTTTGGATAGGAAGCTTGGTGGTTTAGGGATACTATGGGGTTACTCTGCTGCTCATGCATCTAGGTTTTCTACCAATTTGCCATGGAAAGAGACAGTTACTTTTCAATACAAACACTATGACCAATCTCCCACACAAATTGTTGACTTCTTCACTTCATCCTTTGGTGATGACCATCAACACATGGGGTAAGAATTACTTTATTTTAATACCTTTATTTTATTTTTGTGTTACACAACTTAAGAGTTAAATAGGTCACGTTGACCGACAAAAACTCGTGATCTTATTTATTTATATTATTTATTTATAGACACAATTGTTCGTGTGATTTTTTAATTTAATTTTAAATAATACTTCAGTCATTTATTTATTTATTAATTTTTTTCTAGATTTGATTTTTTATTTAATTTTATTACAAAAATTCGAAAATATAAAGAATGAAAATATTAGTTTATTTGAAGATTTGAGATATAAATTTGATGAAATTTATATTATATTGAAGATGATAATTAATTTTATGTTTTGTTTAAAAAATTTGATGATTTTTTTTTAAAAAAAATAGATAACATTGTTAATATTTTAAAACATAAAAGATCAAATTATTTACTCAAAATTAAATAAATGACCAAATCGGTAAGAAAAAAAAAATACTGAAGTGTTATCTGAAATTAATTTAAGAGATCACATGAACAATTATGCCTTATTTATATTAGACTTAAATTAGACTATACTTTTTTGAAATAATTTTCTAAAAGCATTTTAAGCTTATCTGATTAGGATATTTAATTAAATATAAATAAATGTTATAATTATTATTATTATTATATTAAATTACATATTTTGAGTCAAATCATTAATTTGTTAACATTTTTTATAATTTAAGCGTGTTAACCTCCACTCATTTTTATAAATTTAAATATATTATTATAATATAGAGTTTAAATAAATCACACATAATATTTAATTTTCAAAATTGGGCATGTATAAAAAAATGTGTTATTAAAATTTTGATTTTCCAATTGTAGCTTATAGGCACATTGTTGATCAACAATTTTCTTGACATGTTTTATTCTTCCTAGGTTGGTTTTACAAAAGTATTGTGAAGCAATGAAGGAGTTATCTGGGGTTATTTTGGAGCTATTGGCCACTAGCTTGGGTGTAGATCGATTACATTATAAGAAGTTTTTTGAAGATGCTGAAACAATGATGAGGTGCAACTCTTACCCTCCTTGCAGTGAGGTCAACGCTGGTACCCTTGGCACTGGCCCTCATTGTGACCCAACCTCAATCACTATTCTTTTTCAAGACCAAGTTGGAGGTTTAGAAGTTTTTGTTGATGACAAATGGCTTTCTGTTCGCCCTCAACCTAATACCTTTGTCATTAACATAGGTGACACTTTCAAGGTATGTGTATAATCTTTATTTATGATAATGTTAATAAGTTTTGCCCAACTCATATAGAGATTTAAGATGAATTTTCATTTGAGCTTCCCTAAAGTTAATAATAAATATTTTTGTTAAATTACTAAAAAAATTAATTTTTGGTCACTTTAGAATATAAAATTATTTAATAAATTAATATAATTGATTTTGTATAATATTTTTTTTAATTGACGATAAAGTCAACTGATTTAATATTTATTGAGATAATATTAATTTTAGATAAGATTTTATTAGTTTTAGTTTTGAAAATATTAGAATATAAGATATTTTTATTAAAGGATTTTTTTTTGAGGTCTAAATAATTTGTTTTTGAGGTCCAAAACATGAGAAGTATTACATATTGTGAAAAGAAAATGATAATGATGCATGTATATTACTTTTTGTTTCAGGCATTGACTAACGGCTTATACAAGAGTTGTCTCCATAGGGTATTGACTAATAAGGAGAAGGATAGAAAGACTTTGGCTTTCTTTTTGTGTCCAAAAGGAGACAAAATAGTGAGAGCACCAGAAAATATATTGGGAAGAGAAGAGCCAAGGAATTATCCTGATTTCACATGGTCAGAATTTTTTGAGTATACTCAAAGGAAGCATAGGGCTGATCCAAACACTCTTCCAGATTTTGTCTCATGGCTTCAATCTTCCAACACATCCAATGTCTAGTTACTTTGGAGTTTGGATGATGAATAAGATTGCATTTTGTGGGTAATAAAGAGCTGAATAATACATATCTTCTTTTTTTATTACCCATGATTTATGTTTTTTTAAATAAAATCAGTTAAAGGATATTTAATTTTTATATTTGAACAATAGTGTTTTTTATCCGTGCAATGTTTGAATTTTGTGTATCATTTCCGAGTACTTTTCTTTTTTACATAATATGATGTGCGGATATTTTGTCAATAATATATCATACATTTTATAATAAAAGATTTGTTTGAGGAAAAACAAAGAAAATAATTTAATTATTTTAATTAAAATAATAATATTTTAATTTTGTATCATTTGATCCAATATAATTAATTAGATTAAATAAAATAAAAATTTACTTACTAAATATATATATATATATATTTGATAAGTTAATTACATTAGAATATTTATTTTTTAATTTTTAGATAAGCAATTACATTAGAATTTGATAAATAAGAAAGCATTTGAATATTAATTAAGGATAAATTGTTTTAATTTTTCTGAATATTTTTTCACCTTTTAAAAGTTAATTATATTTTGATGTTTGAAAATAATTATTTTTTATTTCCTCTTATAAGTTTGAATCACAGTCTCCTTCCTTTTTATTTTCCTTGAAAATAAATATACATTACGTTTTAGTCTATTTGAATTCATTTGGTTCCAACTATTTTATGAACAAAAACATGATTTTAAGGAAATATTTTTTAAAACATATTTTAATGTGTTTATTTCAGTTTTTAAAAATAATCAAAATAAAAAATGGAATATTATTATAATGAAAAACAATTTAGAGTATCTTCTAATAAATGATATAATTCTAATAAATTTAGTAACATATTAAATAACTTTAGATTTATGTAAAAATTTATAAGTATGATTTACATTATATAAAATTTCAATTTAACCAAAGAAAAGAGCAGCAACCTAAGCTGGCTTGTCCACATTACTAGTGAGAATACATCAATATTTAGGTTTAATAAATATTTAAAAATTCATAATCTTATAAACTATGAGTGAGATATTTTTTTCTCAACAAACAATAGTTTCTTCCTTTATAGGCGTCTTGCCTTCTATCTTCTCTTATTTAAGTGCCTTAACACATCTCTCCCTCCATAACAATATATAAATAAAAAAATATACGTATTGAACCAAATAAATAAATATATTTTTATTTATATTTTTTTTTATTGATAACGCATTTAAAATTCTCCCTGTTAAGATAATTGTTGTGATTTTAACTAAGAGAGATATCCCATAGTTTATCCATTTCATATTCAATAAATTTGGTTTCGTTGACAGTTCTATCGATCAACCTGCTCCAAATAAACTTAATAGTTTGGCATGGAATCGTAATAACAGCATGGTCGCTTCTTGGATCTTAACGGCGATTTCGAAGGATATGCAATCTACAATTCTTCATTGTTCTACCACCAAGGAAATTTGTGATGATCTTCAAGAACACTTTTAACAACCTAATGGCCCTTTCATCTTTAAGCTCAAACGTGAATTGGCAACCCTGCAGCAAGGTTCCACGTCTGTTACTACCTATTACGCCAAGGTTCGTTCTCTTTGGCAGTCTCTTGTTGAATTACGACCCCATCATCATTGCAATTGTGGTGGTATTCAACCTTGGGATGACTTTCTTCAAATGGAACATGTTATGCATTTCTTTATGGGATTAAATGACTCGTTCTCTGCTATTCGAGGGCAAATTTTATCCACTAATCTCATTCCACCAATTACTAAAGTGTTCTCCCTTATCATTCAAGAAGAGAAGTAAAGAGCTGTAGCAGCTCCATCTATTACTTATGTTGATTCTTTGCCTGTGTTTGTTGTCAAGAATTCTTTTGCAAACAAATCCAAGGGTAGTAAGAAAGATCGCCCTATTTATGCTCATTGTGGTTTGCTCAGTCACACTCAAGATCGTTGTTATTAGATCCATAGTTATCCACCTAATTACAAGACGGATTCCTACAAAATTGAAGAACCTGTTATAGCAAATCAGGTGTCTATTGATGCCCCTTTACATTTGACAACACAACAATATGGTCAATTGTTGACACTTCTCCAAGGCATCACCCCTAAGGTTCACTCCATAGATGTTTCCACCTCCAATGATATAGTTCTTTCTATCAAATCGTCTTCTTTAAATCTATCACTGGATCATTAGATTCTTGATTCAGGTGCCCGTGCCCACATTACTTGTTCATTGCATTTATTTCATTCTTACCAAATGGTTTTTCATAAGTCGGTTACTCTTTCGAATAACATGCTTATTCTTGTTATTGCAATTAGAACTATTAGATTGACTCATGATTTTATTCTGCACAATGTGTTGCATATCCCTCATTTTAGTCTTAACTTGATATTTGTTAGTGACTTACTAACTGATAATTCTCTCTCTATTATTTTTTCAAAAAATCAGTTTGTGATTCAGGAGATGGTACACTTCAAGAGGATTGGAAAGGGTAGCCTCTTTAAGGGCCTCTATTTGCTATCCTCCCAAGACCTGATTTCAGACCACATTGGTCCAAATTACAAGTTTGCAGCTCTTGTTTCTTTCCATTCTTGTAATTCTATTTATGTTTGTAATAATGTCCAACTTTGGCGTTCTAGATTTGGTCAAATGTATGATAAGATCCTTAGATCTTTAAGCAATAAAATACCTTTTATCATGCCAAATCAATTTACTTCTTCTATGTGTCAAATATGCCCTCTTGCTAAAGTTAGACAATTATATTTTCCTTCTTATAATTACATATTTGATGCTCATTTTTCTTGGTTGCATTGTGATATTTGGGGTCCTTATCGACACCCTACCTATGATGGAAAAAGATACTTTCTCACTTTGGTGGATGACTGTTCTCGATACACCTGTATTTTTATGCTTAATATGAAATCTGAGGCAACAGCTGCAATAATAAAAAAAATTGCAATGGTTAAGACCCAGTTTGGTGTCACTATTAAATGTCTTTGGTCTAACAATGCCAAGGAATTATCCCTCATACAATTTCTACAAAACCAAGGCACCTTGCATCAGTTTTCTTGTGTTGAAATGCCATAACATAATTATGTCGTAGAAATAAAACACCAATATTTGTTGAATGTTGCTCGTGCATTGATTTTCAGTCCAATGTGCCAATTACTTTTTGGGGGAGAATGTGTTGCTACTACAACCTTCTTGATCAACAAATTGCCCTCTCCAATTCTCAAGGACATATCTCCTTATTAGATTTTATATGGTAAGGGTCCGAATTACAACTATTTACGATCTTTTGGTTGTCTGGCCTATACAACCACATTGTCATCCAGTCGCAATAAGTTCACTGTAAGAGTTGTTCCCACTGTCTTTGTTGGTTACCCTCATGGCTATAAAGGTTATAGATTATTCAACATTCAAACTCAGAAGTTTTTTTTTATCTCATAGGATATCATTTTTCATGAAACCACTTTCCCATTTCATGACTTACCTAATACATCTGTCTCACATAATCCATTTCTTGATTTGGTGATTGCCACTCCCATTCCTGAACACAACACATCAGTTTATGATCCCCTGCCCGAGCCAGATATTCAACATCCACTAGACGATCTAAATCCTCCAGATAACCCATATACTCTTTCCCATGATATTTATACATTGTGTAGATCTACCAAAAATACTTGTTTACCCACTTATTTAAGTGACTATGTGATGACATCTCAGTCACCCTTATATCTCATTCAACAATTTTGTTCTTATACTCATCTCAACCCATCTTACAAATCCTTCATATGTGCAGTATCAATTGTTTTTTAACCTCAATTTTTCCATTAGGCAGTGTCTAGCCCTGAACGGAGACAATCTATGAGTGAAGAAATCAAAGCCTTGGAGGCCAACAATACTTGGTCTCTTGTTTCCCTTCCACATGGTAAACATTGTATTGACAACAAATGGGTATATAAAGTGAAATTCAAACCTTATGGCAATGTGGATCGTCACAAAGCTCGTTTGGTAGCCAAGGGTTATACTCAATAGGCTGGTATTGACTTCGCGTATACTTTTTCCCCTGTTGCCAAGCTCACTTATATTCGTATTTTACTCACACTGGCAGCAACAAAGAAATGGCATTTGTTGCAATTAGATGTGAATAATGCGTTCCTTAATGGTGAACTTTTTGAAGAGGTTTATATGACTCCTCCTTTTGGGTTACCATCCTGCTAAAAAAGGTTGCTAAAAAAGGTTTGGTTTGCAAGCTGAACAAATCCCTGTATGGCCTCAAACAAGCATTACGACAATGGTTTTGCAAGTTCTTCACCACCTTGCTTGCTCATGGTTTTGCTTAGTCTAGAAACGATTATTGCTTATTTACTTCTGGTTCAGGTCTATATCTGATCATTCTACTTGTTTACGTAGATGATATTGTGTTGGCAGGCCCAAATTCCACTAAAATTGTTGAGACTCAAGCCCTCCTTCAATCATTATTCAAAATAAAAGTTCTTGGGAACTTGAAGTATTTCCTAGGCTTGGAAATTTCTAAGTCCAACAATGGCATATCACTTTCTCAGTGTAAATATACTCTCAATCTACTTGAGGATGCTGATTTTTTGGGCTGCAAACATGTCTCACTTTGGATCCCAATGCTAAACTTTCAGCCACTAATGGTACTCTTATTTATGATCCATCACTTTACCGACGTTGTATTGGCAAACTCATGTATTTGACTATATCGCACCCTTATATTAGCTTTGTTGTTCATAAACTCAGCCAATATATGCAACAACCACAATGACTTCATCTCCTTGTTGTTCACCATCTTTTGCAATGCCTTAAAGCTGCACCAGGCCAAGGTCTCTTGTTTCCTTCAACTAATTCTCTTGCACTTTGAGCTTATGTTGATGCTAATTAGGCCAGTTGTATGGATACTAGAAGATCCACTACTTGTTTTTGCCTCTTCCTTGGTGATGCTTTAGTTTCATGGAAGGCAAAAAAACAACCTACAGTCTCTAAATCTTTTGTTGAAGCTGAGTATAGGGCATTATCCTCTGCTGCTAGTGATGTTTGGTTGCAACGCTTACTTGTCCACTTTGAAGTCTCTCCATCTTCAGTTATGGTTTTTTGTGACAACAAATCTGCCATCCATCTTGCCTCTAATCCTGCCCACCATGAACGTTCTAAATATATCGACATTGACTATCATTTTATACGAGAATTGGTTCAGTCAAACTTGTTAAAACTCATTCATGTCAAAACAAAACATCAATTAGCTGACATCTTTACTAAGCCACTTCCCACTCAAGCTTTCTCTACTCTCATTTCCAAGCTGGGAATCATCAACATCTATTCTCCATCTTGAGGGGTGATATTAGATCATATATCATTGTTTTGTAAAATAGTCAGTTAATTAGTTTTGACAGTTAATTAGTTATAGTTATCTGAGTTAGTTAGAGATTATGCAAGTTATTTTGAGTTAGTTTGTATTAAATCTTGCATGTTATATAAAGTAGGATTCAATTCATTGAAAAATTCAATCAATTGATGAAATTCAATCAAGATAATTTTATTTTGAAAAGTGACATAAAACATTACATTGTATCTATAATTTTTCTTATCTGCATATCTATAAAATTACAAACATATTAGTTTTTGTATTAAAAAGGAAAAGTAAAAGAAAAAGAAAGCCAAACATAAAATAAAAATTAGCTTGGTCTTATTCATACCAATGTCCTAATGAATCAATTTGGTCTTGTGGCCGTTGTTTTTGAATTGAATTTGGAGAAAAAGGTAATGGAAATGGTTGATCAGTGGTCACATAAGGAGGTTGAGACATAAGATTTGTTGAAGCATATACACTATTGTTGAAATGTTGATTATTTTCATCTTGTTTAAGGTAATGATGATGTTGATTTAGTAGCCTTTGTTCACAACGTTGTTGTTTTGGAACATTAACCTTTTCACCTTCAATATCTCTATATTTTTGAAGGTAACATTTTAATGGGTCAACATAATCTTCAAAGCCCAAAGTTGTAATAGCCCATATGACATCATCACCATTTATTGTTTTTCTTTTTTCTCTTTGACATTTATCGGATGCTTTTCCCGTGACAAAACTTATGAACTCCGACACACATTCTTGAACTGTCTCTTTTGCTTCTTTGGAGATTTTTCCATTGGGTGGAATCACTTTTTTCATTATTCTACCTACGTTGGCTATAGGGAGAAAACGGTCTTGTTCTTTATTGCTATTATGATTATGATGATCATGATCATGATGATTGTTGTTGTTGTTAATTGTTTTTAAACAAGGGCTTTCGGGACTTCCTTTGTTGAATCCATTTGGTAAACTACTATTATGACTCTCATCATCCATTGCACTAGTGGATATTGGAACTAATTAAATCAACTTTTAGATGTAACATTTACCTTACATTATTACATTTACATTACATGTGTATATTGTATAGATAGATAAAATAAAAGTGAGGCATAAAAATAGGCAAGTGAGTAGGGTTAGGACAAGTAAATGTTGAAAAAGAAAAATTAGGCATATCCCTCGGACTCGCTCTATATGTAACTAACTACTAGGACCCAATCCAACTTAGATAACACTATTATTGACAATACAAATACCTTTTCTTGACCCATTGACACATCTAATAATTTTAATTCCTTTCTATCACTGACAAAAAAAATAAGTATATAGCTAGCCTAATATGCATTGAATTTGAGCTATCCATAAAGCAAAGTTTTGAAATCAATTATATAATATTACACACGAAGTGTTTAAGTTTTTACTTAATTAACAAATATCGATATTATTATTTCGAATTTAAATTTAAGATATCGTGTGAGTTAATCATAATAAAATTTAATCCATAATAATTTTTGTATTTTTTAAATTTATTCTAATCTTTATGATATGATTTAGAAAGAAAAAAAATTTAGACTTAAATAAGACTAAAATATGTTTATATAATAAAATTTAAATAAAGTATATAAATTTACTGATTTAATTATTAAATCATAAATATATATCCATTCTTTTGATTGTTTACGTCAAATTATACATATAAAATAATAAATAAATCAACTTTTTCTTTCTTTTATATATTCTAAAAGTATATGTG
>JBBPBS010001017.1:549255-585194 GCA_037974835.1 Cicer judaicum
TATATATCAATGAAATGTTGAATAATTTGAACTAATTTAAAGTAATTAACATTTTAATGTTTTATAAAAAAAAATTAATCTTATTGCAAATTTTGCAATAAATTTACAACACATAGAGATTGAGATAAGTATTGACATATTTAGAGCATTAGTAACTATTTTTTTTATATTTCAATCACTTAAGTTTTTCTTACACAATTTTATCCTTATTTCTTTTAAATAGAGCAAATACAGTTTTACTGTTAATTTTTTATTCGCCTAAAACCTTTTTAAGCTATAGATTTTTTTTAAAATATTTGGGGTTTAATGATAAGTTTGAAATCTAAACTATTTTTAAAAAGTTAAAACTTAACAAAATATTTGAGAAATTTAAACCATCTAGGATATGTGGTTAGGACTTAAAGAGCAAAAGTTTGACTTTTTTTATTTTGATATTTAAACGTGTCTAAAATAGGTTTGATATTTAAACAGTTTGAGTTTTGAGTATCTGAGTAAAAGATTATGTGAAATAATTTAATCAATTCAATTTTCTAAGTAAAAAATAGACTATAAGAATTTGATATTTTTAAGAGTAAACCACCAAATTGTTTTTTGAAATTATAGGATGAACATTTAAGTCTATGAAATTTGGAAATAGATATATGATACACTGAAATTGAATGATATCGAATATTATAATATTTACGTCAGTTTATTTTATTAATGAGATTGACATAGACGCTGACTATTTATCTGGCGAGTTTAACTGTTAGAATCATTGTCATGTATGATATGGACTAATTTGTCTGATTTTGGAAATACAATAGGCTCATTTGTCTAATTTAAAAACAAAATTGAAATTCGTTTTAAAAAATATAAAATTAAACCTTGTCATCATTGTAATTGTAAAATGTCTATCTATATAATCTATTTTTATTATTTTTCCATGATTTCATATCTTTTTCTTCCAAAAACTTTGGTTTATATGATTCATTCTTCTTTCTCTTTTACAGTGTTAAAATCATAGAAAATGAAATAATAAAAAAACCACTTATTCTTCATCTTCCATGGGTCAGCTTGAATGCGATGATTCTCATATGTCATTGTGAAACAAATGTTGTTGTTAGAGTTGTTGCAACTAAAAATAACTTTGGAAGATAACTTTTTATGACATTTGTCCAATTGCTCTAACTTTTTTGGATGATTATATCAGTTGATGAGGCTTAAGAACTAGGTTTGGCGGAGAAAATTAAGAGAAATTAGTGAGCAAACATTGAAATAGCAATAGAAAAAATGGGAGAGAAAATTGGGGGAAAATAGAAAATGAAAATGGAGAAATTATTTTTAGCAAGTGAATAGTGGTGTAGGTCTACTGATGAATGGTGGTGCATTCGTGAATTATGGTGTATGTCTCTAATGGGTGATCTATAAAAAAACCTATTAGGATATATAATTGGTCCTCTAAGTCCGTTTGTTTTAACCTACAAAAATTAGAATCAATACATACAAATCAATCCCTGAAATTACTCACTTACTAGCAATCTGATCCTTACAGTCAAGAGTGAAAATAAGTCAGGTTGAGTGACAGGGGCCTATGTTAGATCCAAGTCAAACTTTTCTTTTCAAATAACAAGGTTAAGACTTATAAAAAAAATTATTTAGTTAAAAATATTATGTTATAGGTCACATAATAAGTCTTTTAGGTCTATTATTTCGGCCTATTTAAATAATATAAATAATATATATTTTTTACTACTATAACTCTTACATTAAATTTTGATATTCTTCTTAAATATTTTCAACTTTTATTAATTTACGCATATTAACCTTCTTTAGCTTTTTTGACATAAAATAGAATTGAAGTATGATGTGTACAAAGTTATATTCTTCAAAATGTCATATTAAATATAAAAATATAACTTAATTGTATTGATATATTAACTCGTTAATCTAAAATTATATTTGATTACTCAATCAAAAATATTAAAATTGAAATAGACTTTTAATTATGCTAATAGGTCATACTAGACTTTTATCAAGGTCAAACCTAAGTTTAAAAAATAAGCCTACAACTGACCACAAACTAGACTTATACTTAAAATTTTTTGATAGGATATATTTATGTCTTGCAAAGTCTAACTCAGCTCAACCTATTCTCACCCCTAATTATTTTATAACGTTATTTTTAGTAGCAACAACTCTAACTATTGAGGTAACTATTTTTTAATGTATGTTTTTAATAACAACAAACCTTATGAAATAAATGTTTAAGTTTTATAAATTGACAATCTAGTAATGATTGCACTTGAGTTTTATGAATTGCATAAAGAAAGAATTCATTCAAATTATCAAAGTACATAAATATCTACTCAATAATTAAAGAATCTCAAAAAAAAAATATCATATATCTATCATTCTCTTGAATGATTATTACATTTTCAAAATACTATCTTTATGAAAAAAAATTATCAAATACATTCATACAATAATCAATGATCACACTGTTATAAATTAAAACAAATCACTTCTTAACTAAATTGCAAAAACAAATATCATTATTGTTTATTCAAAAACAACATTATGAAAAACAAATATCATTTTATTATATTAAAAATAGAATTTTAGAAAAACAAATATCATTATGATTTATTAAAAAATAACAATCTAAAAAACAAAAATAATTCTAGTTTATTAAAAATAAAATTCTAGAAGAAAAATAAATATCATTTTAATTTATTAAAAAACATAAATTTAAAAAAACAAAAAATTATTATGGTTTATTAAAACCACAATCTGCAAAAATGAAAATTATTTTAGTTCATTATCAAAATCATTCTGATGATCTCATTTATGAGTTTATCGCAGTTATTCTTCTTTTTATTCATTGGATAGATCGTGTGGTGCACAAGGAACTTTGTCCGTTAGATCAAAGCCGTCTACATAATATCATGTTAGACCACCAACATCATATACATTTTTTTATTTCTCTCATACGCTCTCAACCAAAATTGCCACCAGGTTCCTCCACCCTTGGCGTTCGCCGCCGGCCACCGAGGCAAACAAAAATCTTGAGAAACAATGAAAAAAAAATCAAAATTTAAAATTAAACACAATAGACAAGAACAAGACAACTTTAACCAAGAACACAACACACACACAAAAAAAAGACAAATCTTTCAACAATCAAATAATGTATCTTTTGCCTCAAGGCTCTTCTCCCCACTGTGTTTCATCCATGCCAGCTTCCGTCGTCGATGAGTTTGCAAGTTGGGAATGTGAATCTACGAGTTTGGTACCTTAAGATTGAAGGGCGAGGGAGTTTAGATGGGTTGGATTGCGATGAGCATAGTGTCGATCCATCTGATTCCGATTTAGGATGCTCCGATCGGGTTCAGGTAGGCGTAAGAACGGTGGAAGTCACGGCAGAGAAGAAGAACAGGAACAATGGGAAACCGACAGGCGACTGTGAATGACGGACAAAGAGTTTTGGAAAATGAGAGAGGAAATAAGATCTAGTGTATTCTTGACTGTGATAACATATTATAGGAAATTGGACTCGCTGGTGCACCCTAGCCAAAGCCTATATTTATTGTGTTATTTGAGTGACTCAATTTAGTTGCATGCACGAACATGAATTCTCCAACCCTCTTCTTTTTTTCATAAAGAATAAAAAAACAAATAAACAATGCTATCTTTTTTTTCAAATAAAAAAATTACAAGATAACAAATATTAGCAAGCATTTAACTACAGTATTTGTATTTAAATCAATTATATAATATTCAATCTACAAAAGTGGATATTGTTAAATTTGACATCATATCCCAGATTTAAAAAAACTAATACCAACATTTGGTGGATATCTCATTTCACTATAGCTTTCAAGAATCTCAACTATGAAGTATCCAAGGCCTCTACAATGGCAAGAATGTGATCGGAATTCCTTAACTATGGCACCATGTTACAGCAAAATAAACAAACCTCCAAACAGAGGAGATCAAAATAAATTACCAAAGGAAAAAATAAAGAAGAAAAAAATAAATGCCTAACTTAACAATACACGAACAATGGAGGAAACACACTTACACAAGAATTTTGAGCACCCAAAACCCAAAAATCACCTAAATCTTGTTGGCATCTCATCAATATGCTTTAACCAATAGCATAGTCTACTGTCTCCAATTCTTTAGGCCGCCACATGGACTTCTGGACGCATAAAAATCCCTCCGTATCTTTAGAGTAAGTCATGCGAACCTCCCACTGCATAGACTTCACCATGCTCTCAAGCTCGTTGATGATCTCAGAAGTATCCCGGACAATAAGCTTTCCCTCAGGCCTGAGAATCCTATCAACCTCGGCCACTACAGCTTCAAACTTGCACCTGCATGACCAATAAGCATTTCAAAATGAGACAAATATAGAGATTGTTTCTTATTTGAAAACCAAGGTTTTGCTGGTAATGAAAGAGAAATTAAATGGGCATTAAGCACCTTTTTTTAAGCTTTGAAAACAGATGATCTGCATGAAGTAGATCATAGGACCTGGGATACGTGCTAAATGATTCACACCAATCATGATATATGCCAAACAGACCCCGTTCGTAAATAATAGGAAGTGTGTCTGGTGAGTCTACTGGAACCACATTCATCACCCAAATATTCAAATCCTTCAAAGCTGCTGCAAACCTGGAATTCAAAAAACAGACAAAGGTGTCAGACAGAGGTGGCAATAATCAGCATGTCAATATAACTCAAAGTAACATTGGAAAGAAAGGAATCGTGCTCACCCTCCATAGACTGATCTCATGTCCATGACATTGCGCACATTGGACCACTGAATGCCCAACCCATTTAGATAAGACTTGGACACTACACGTTTCCAGTGTTCATAATCAGCAGCAAAATCTTCTGGAGCAGGCTTTCCATAAACTCCAACAGCAGAATTTGATAGCCAGAAAGGTGTTTTGGTCAGTCTTGTTGGCCATTGCTCTGGCCATTGTGACCCACGTTCTGTTGAACTCACTGGTGCTTTGTGTATGCAAGTTTGCAATGGAATGTTCCTGCGACAAAAGAGGCAGCAGTCACATGTTAGACTTATTTTGCATGTCTAATGTAAAACATTATTGCAAAGGGAAACACCATATATGTGGATCCTGTTGAGATATGGCTTAGATTATGGAGATTTGTAGGATATATGATTTGTATTTATTACAGACAATACCAACGCAGCAAAAGTGGTCTAAAAAGGTGTATTAGAATATCAGTGTCCCATCCTACAATACTACAGGTTTTCTTGTAATGAAAACACTGTTCCTTGGTAACAAGAATCATATTATATTGAAAGGTCCCATATAAGGCTTGATTTGTAGTGGTTGTTTTTTAATATGCGCTTCATATGTAAATTCCTTAGGAAAACATTGACTAAAACATATCAATGATTAACTTGATCAAAAGCTCATTTTTTTTTTCTTTCTGTTTTTGTGTTTAATTTGAAACGTTCTTATGACTCAGTTAACGAAGAAATACCATGCCGCATTAGGATCATCTGAGTCTGGACATATAGAAGGTTGATTCTCGGATCGTTGCTCGTAACACTCATTAGAAGCTGGCTTCTTGTATACAGCTATACCAACTCCATTGAGTTTATCCTTGGTGATAGACACAACTTCCCAGCACAATGCTTTTGTTAGTGCTTTCATTGCTGTGAACGGAAAAAAAAAAATATAACTTAATATACCAAAATTGAAACACTTAAACAAAACACAAAATAGGGTATAAATCATCTACCGTTCCATATTTCGACATCTTCGGGAAGCTTCTGATAAATTGGAGTAGCAGACCATACAAACAAACCACCTGGTCGCAGTACTCTATTCAGCTCCAAGAGAAGTTTGCCACCTACACTTGCACAAATAGTGAGCTTCTACAATAAAAGCCAGTTTATATACATGGATTTTACACAATCTAAATGTCATATGATGCAGGCGAAACACCAAAATGCTGCTTAAAAATTTGAAGCTTGTATGACCAAAAATTCATTTTAATCATCACTAAAAGAGTTAGGTTATTGACATTGAAATACCTTCTATATGCCATGGAACTCTACAGCGTGCACAATGGACTGCATCAAATACTCTTGCAGGAAAGGGAAGCCTCTTTGTGCCCATCACAGCAGATATAGCAGGAATTCCCCTTTCAAGTGCAAATTGTACCTGAGCTTCATGTTCATCTTTTGGTGCAAATGACATTGCAAGTACATCTCTTTCGAAGAGAAAGCCACCAAAACTGGCAACACCACATCCAACATCTAATATCACACGTGTTTGTTTGCCCCAAGCAAGATCCGGTACAGACTGCATCGTCAAAGTTTGTTATAGTTAAGTAAAAAATGCTCAGCAACCTCAAGAAAATATATTATGTATATGCAATTCTGGATAGCAATTCTAGGATGAAAACATAAAAAGTTATCATTACTATGTCCTCCAACAACCTAATTGAAATTAATTTTTAGAAGTTGAAATGAAGATCCATGTATTTGCTAAATTTTGGTCATCTCCTAGTGCACCATAAATATATAGTTCCTGACTACCTAATTTTCTCTATATAGGCATAAGAAAAATATCATTGACACTTGTAGTATATATAGTAATTAGGTTCTAATACTATGTTTCCGTTTTGAATTGTTTAAATTTGAGTTAGAAGTAGACTGATAAAGAAATATACAAAGAAATGTGTTTTGAGATTATTAGATAAGAAATTTGTAATGTAATATGGATTTAACCATACTAACAGTACATGTAATGTAATATGGATTTATTTATGGAACATAGAACAAAAGGTTATCCACAGTAAACTCCACAGTAAAAGCAACTAATCACAGACAATCAACCTTGACAGTTGACAATAAATTAAAATATATTTACCTGTTGTATAGTGTCAATGTAATGAAGCGCACCATGTTTGAATTGGGTTCCACCACCGGGAAAAGTAAGGTACTCGCCTGTAACTTTAACCCAATTCTGATGGCCCTTATATTCAGCGAGCTTAGTGTGTGGAACATTGGAATACCATATCTGAAGGGGAAAAAATTATATTTTATAAATTAACAAACTGTTAAATCAAGAATGAAAATTGACAAGTGTTTTAGTTATTTTTACCTTCTCTCTGCTTTTGGGCCACTCAATTGGGCGTTTATATCCTTCAGGAAGAGGGACGAGGCAGGTAGGAGGATCTTGAGGACATTGCCTTTCTCTGTGTTCATAGTGTTTAGTACTTGGAAGGTTCCGAATCGCCTTCAAGTTGTCAAGGCATGGAATGTAGTCAGGGCCAGCAGTGACATTGCAGACTTTCCAATTGAACCCGGTAGATTGCTCGGGGGTTTTTTGAGTCTCCTTTTCATTCTTTGACTCTGCTGCCTGGGTTGAAAAAGAACCAGTTTGTGTCGTAGTTTCATTCAGAAGCTCTGTCTGGGCAACAGAAGGGAATACCTCATTAGAGCCCTGGTTGTTGGTATTTTCATCTGTTTTCTTCTCATTAGAGCTTTCATCAGACTCTTGGCTACCACTTTGATCTACCTTTTCTTCTGTCTTATTATCTGTTGTTTCACTCGAGTCATCGGTTTTCTTTTCACTTTCGTCTGAACCAGATGAATTCCCCTTTTCATCTGAATCAGATTGTTCATTATCATTTGATTCATATTTTTTCTCACTCTCATTGGAATCCGATTTCTTATCACTCTCATCAGAATCAGACTTCTTCTCGCTCTCAGAAACAGATTTCTGGTTGTCCACATCAGAATCAGATTTGGCATTGCTCTCATCAGAATCGGATTTCTTCTCGCCCTCATTTGAACCAATATTTTCCATCTTGGTATCTTCAGGAGACTTCTCTTCTGACTTTTCTTCCAATTTTTCTTCCTGTTTGTCAGAATTGTTCTCAGATGTGACACTAGTACCCTCCTTGGTTGCATCGTCAGACAAATCTCCTTGCTTGTCTTCAAACTTCCGATCATTGTTATTCGTGGTGTCAGTTGCCTGTTCCACCACCTCGCTCGATTCTTTTACCTCACTCTTAGTCTCCTGGGACTCATCTACATTTGTTACAGGAACTACAGAGGACGATGTCATCATCCAAAGCCCAACCAAGCATAGAGCCACAAACACAACAATAGTCACTGTTGAACAGTAACTCGATGGAGAACGTTTATTGTCTATTCTAGTATATTTCGCTTGAGCCATATTGGCAGAGGGTGGAACGTTTCACGGATAATTTAAACCTGATCAATATACAAACAACAATTAAACACCATCCACCAAATATATGACATAAACTACAAAATCACAGGTGCATCAAATCTGCTAGTGCAATGACTAGTTAAGAAAATCAAATGCAGAATACTGAAGAATCTCGGATGATCTATTACTCCAATCAAATAAAACACGGAGGATTCACCATTTATACTATTTTTTTAATCCTCCTGTTTATTATCGTCTTGAGCTCAATCATTTGATTATCATACAGATATGATGATCGATTTTTGAATTCTCTTAAATTCATTAATTCATAACATTTACCAAGTTATAAGATTATTAATTAAAAAACAGATAAAAAATAGACACTTATTAATAATTATTCAGTCTCTATCGTAACATGAAAACGTCGCATTAATAAAGAAAACTACCAGATCTAATAGATTCATAATCACATACATGTGAGCTAGTAAATCAAAACAACAATAAAAAAAAAATGTATATATATGTATGTGAGAAAGTTTTAATTTCCGCATGAAATGACCGAACAATCAGTGAAATTCAACAACAAAGACTCATTACCGCCAAATAAGGAACCGCGACAAATTTGAACCGATTCAACAATTGAAAAACGGAAGAAAATACAAGTTCAACGATGAATCAACAAACACTTACGTAGATCCACACCGGTCGCATGAGAGAAATTGAAAGAAAGAAAGCAAGAAAGAAACGGAAAAGATAAATTCGTAGAATGAAAAAGCACGAGAAAAGCGAGAATTGAGTGAAGAGAAGAGATTGATTGCACGTACCTATATCTATTTGAAAAGAATGAGATCTGAGAGGGAGTTGTTATCTCTGCATTGTGATTGCGTATGAGGAAAGAAGGGAGAAAGAAAAGGAAGGGAAGGGAAAGAAATAAAACGTTGCTGTATTTGGAGCGTGAAGGGAGGAAGAGTTAAAGGTATTTATTTATATATGGAAAGAAAATGGTGATGGTGATTTTGTGTGGGGGTAAGAGTATGAGATTGTTGATAATAAGGGAATAATATAAAATAATACTGAAATGAATGTGGTGGGAAAGGGAAAGAAATGGAAGGGAGTGATGAGAGAGCAATTAAAGAATGGGAAATGAAAAAAGAGAGACTAGGAGAGGGTGAGGGACGCATAAAATCCGTGAATCAGCATGTGTGGGTCGCTAACCTTGCATTTATTTCGTAGCCTCTTTCTCACATGAAAGAATATCTGTGAACAAAATTAACAGGGCAGGGGTGGGGTTATCTTACCTCTCTTCTTTAATTTATTCTATACTTATACAAACATTATCCTTTTCTTTTTCTTTTTCTTTCTTTCAATTATTGTAGAACCTAGTATTGTACCCAAAAAATATACAATGTGTTAGAAACAAAAAAATACTATGTTCATATAATAATGATTTGAGTTTAATTTTATACATTAATAGTAAACTTTTGTTTACATAACCGACGCATTATAATTAAGTATGGATTTAACAATTATAGTTGATTAAAGAAAAAAAATACTATGTTAATGAAAATAATGATTTGAATTTAATTTTCACATATTAATAATATATATTTTTTATATTGTCAGCCCATCATGATTAATTATGTGTGTAATTTTAAAAATAGTTATAACATAAATCAAACATATTCAATTATGACTATAAAATAGTTACAATATGATTAATTATGTATATAATTTTAATGACTTTTATTTAAAACAATTAATTGAATGCAAATAAATAGTTTATTTTATTTGTACAATAAAATAAAAATAATGATAAATTTGAAAGTTAATTTAGTTATTTACAATTACATTGATGTCTAACAAAAATCTATTATTTTGACATATCATTCAATCTTTATAAGATAATCTAAAACTAGTAAATGATATGAAATTATTTTATTATTAGTTTGTATCTATTAAACTTTTTAATTATTATAGTTAAGTTTTTTGCTAAAGAAGTTGTCCTAAATGTTAAATATTTTGTTGTTTTCCTCTTAAGTGTGTTTGGAGAAATGTGCCCCTAAATTAATTTAAGTTTGACTAAAAATCAAGTAAAGTTATAGATTAAAAGAAGAAGAAAAAGCTCTTATCTTGTGGTTATTGAAAGAAGTGGGTAACAATTGAGTTAATCTTGTATGTATAGGTGTTAACTTTAAAAACTTATTAATTATTGACCATGGTCTATATGTCGAAGGTATAAAAAATAATTATAGTTAAAAAAGTAAAAAAGTATAGACTTATTTTCTAAAATTTTTATAAAAATAATTTCAATTTTTTTTTGAGAAATTTTTTGATTAAAAAATTTCAATTTTTTTCAATAAAAATGATTTATAATTTTTTTAATTTGAAAAATATCACAAGAAATTCCTTTTTTTTTTTTGAGAAAAACAATATTTTGAGAATTTCTTTTAAAAAATCTCAATTAACAAAATATTTAGTCTATAATCTTCTTATTTAAGCCTAAAAAATGATAAAATAATAAATAAAAACTTCAAAAAAAATTGTTTCATGATATTAAAGACTTAATAGAAGATTTTTTTTTAAAAAAAACTTTAAACTTGTGTTTCACATTTTGACCCCTTACGCTCAACTAAACAATATTTTCAAATATTTACACATGTTTAGAGATATACTAGTGATTAAGAAATATTATTTTTAGTGATAGTCAATGAATTTTTTTTTTGTCAGCGCATACCTTAATTTTCAAAATAGACATATAAAAGCCAGGTAATGTGTATTAAAATAATATATAATTGACTTTTACACCAATAGTGCTTAATATTTAAATCCAAAAAATATTTAATAATTAATTTTTCATTAAAAAGTGTAACTACTTAAAAATAAATATTGCTAAATTTCTATACATTCCAATTCCAAATATAGCATAGAAGTTTGTCATATCTATTTATATCATTTCATGTAATTTTTAGAGTATTATTTTTGATGATTTCATTTAGGGATGTGCAAAAAATCTGGTTATAAGGCCCAAATCCAAAACCGAATCCAAATCTATTTTAAAAATCCGGTTTAAAACATATGGTTATAATCCGGTTGAATAACCACTTATGTTTTATATTTGGATTTGGTTTTTAACCGGTTTTTATCCACTACCAATATTTTGTTAATTTTGAGATTTTATGTCTTGAAAAAAATTTGAAATTTATTTTTTTCAAAAAAATATCGAAAAAAATAAAATAAAAAAAAACTTTTTTTTTCAAAAAAATTTTAAATTGAATTTTTTCTCAAAAAATTTGATAAGACAAATTTTAAAAAAATTTATCGAAAAAATTAATTTTTTTAAATAACCGATTTTTAAATTATGAATAAATAATCTTTTAAAAAATAATCAAACTTTAACTGATTTAAAAAAAAATCGATTTTAAAATTAAAATTTTCAAAACTGGTTGTTTAATTATAAACCGGTTATTTAACCATAACCAATTTTACAATTGGTTTTATAACCGATTTTAAACCAAATAATGGATTTAGTTATAAATCCAAATCTATATATTGATTTTAAAATGAATATGATTTGGTTTTTTAAAAAAACCAACCATGCACAACCCTAATTTCATTAATAAGGTATAGGATCTAAAATGTGGCAACCACCACCATGTTTGTTATGTTTTAGATCTGAATATCCCTTCTTAATATATAATTTTTTACTGAATATTTTTGTGTTTCTTTTTAAAATAAAATAAAAGTCGAACAAAAACAGAGTATAATAAGTATGGGGAAGATGCATGGTATCGCACATCGCGGATTACAAAGGACGCGTATAGTTGTGAACGTGAAGTGTAATGCTGCTGGGTTGGCTTGGAGTTGGAGACAAACTGTCACATGCTGGTTTCTTTATCAAACATCATATATATTCATCTATCAATTTTTTGTTTTCTTTTCAAAATACTATATATGTATAATAGGAAATACATCATTTTTTTAGAAATAGATCTTATTAGTTATTATACCTTTGAGATTTGGTGATTTTATACAAAGTATGTAAGATATAAATAGTAATTAAGAGAAATATAGTGTTTGCATAAAAGAGAATATTTTAAGAGATATAAAGAGAAAGACCTCAAATATGGAGAATTCATCACCCAATTCATTGACTTTTTAAATATAAATAATAAAATTATCATATTTAATGGTCTTAAATAAGCTTGTACCAAAAAAAATCTTAAATAATTACATTTATTTTCACTATACTTACTTTTGGAATATATCATTCATTTTGGAAATTATATTCTAACTTTAAAAAGTTGGAATCTTAATAAAAAAAAACATAAAAAAACTTAAAAAGTCAAACTATTTTTGTTTAAATTATAAATAACATCTCAATATCACTTCAAATTAATATAACTTTATGACTATTTAAAAAAGGTAATTTTTTAATACATTTACTATAATTTCTTTTTTAATACAAATTAAAAAAAGTTAAAGTTCTAAAATATTTAAGACTCTTTCGGTATATATATATAAGTTTTTATAAATGACAATTTTTTACTATATATTTTTTCTGTGAAAACCAAAAAAAAAAAAATATAGTTAACGTAATTTATTAATAAGTAAAATTATATATTCTTCTTTTTATAAACTCTACCACACTTTCTTTTTAATATACTCTGCCACATACAACTTAGACAATGCCCCTAACTTTGCCCTAAACATCAATTCATTTGAAAAATATATAGCTTTGAGTATTTCAAACTTCAAAAGACAATGTCTCTGTATGATTCACTAGTTTCCAAACATGTATTAGTTATTCAACATTACAGAGTTGAACACTAGAGAGTTGAATGCTTGTAGTGGTATAAAGTAGCGATGTTAATGAATATTCATCAATATGGATCTACTTTATCTATTTGATAAAAATATTATATGTACTTTTATTTATATTTGTACAAATATTTGCTTAATAGATTTTTTGACGGATTTTTAAGTATCTACCAGTATTAATAAACATCTATAAATGTTGTCCTTTAAATAAAAAATAATAATTTATAAAAAAAAATATTTTTTATGTTGTAATTATATATAATTTTTCTTCTATTTTGTCAATAAAAAAACATTAGCATATAAAAATATTAATAAATAAATAAAATATATAACAAAATTTCATCATAAAAACTATTAATTTATAAAAAAAAATATTATATCATATCAATTTTATTAATTTATTATCGAGTACATATATCTTGGAGATACATATATCATTACATCATCTTTTGTATCAATTAACTAACTGATAGTCAAAATATTATTTTATTTAATTTGTCTGTAGGTATCTGATAAGCTATCAATTTCGTGCCGGTGCAACGGATACATGTTTTTTTTGTTGCCATATCTAATCTAAAGGCCTCGCACCAACCTATATATACTCCTTCTAGTTACTATTATAAGTAAAAAATAAGACTTAAATATTGGTTGTTATTATTATAATAAAAAACCAATTATTAATACTATTATTCATAATACATACTTAATATTGAGTGTTTGAGATTAAAAATAGATAATTTAATAAATTTGATTTATTTTATATTAAAATTTTAAAAATATTTACATTTAACTACATTTTCTAATACAAATGAAGGTTAGTTTTTTTGTTTTTTTTTTGTTTTTATAATATAGTAAGAGGGAGTATATCCCAAAAAATGTAATTGACACCGTGCAAATTGTTACCTCAAGAACCCTCACTTTTTTACCACCATAGAAAGAAACTCAATGTGAGGTGCACTCCTAAAACTGAGGTCAACATGTGTTTTTTTAGCATGGTTGACATTATTGCTAAAAATATTTACATTTTGTAAATTTTATTGATTGATTAGATGTTGTCTTAACATTAGCCACTTGCTTACGAACACAATCACCAAACGTAAAGGAATATGTTTAATTATAGGTTTGTTTGCAATAGTCACCATGCGAATCTCACCCACAAACACATAGACCATTTCCCACTATGATGATCAAGTAGGGAGAAGGAATCACCTTAGTGCAAGCTCGTCCCTAGATAAATGAGATTGATTATATCCTCGTTGACAAGCATCAAATGACAAGAATCATCCGATGAACCTATGTAGAGCTAAACTTAAGTGAAACATCATATTTTTAATAAATCTTAGTAGGCATGATCATAGACCTTGCTTATATATTTTTCTTGTGACATGTCTCCCTTGTTCCTCGTCCTCCTACATTTGAGAAAATAGACGAATTCTATATCCATGATAGCATTATCAATTATTATTTTGTTTACAATAAAAGCATGTTACACTTTTAAAATTCACTCATGAAAAACCTAATTATAGCCTCTTGACTAACACAGGCTATAAGCTAGTACAAAACATTAATTACAAATAAGGTATTTTTGTGTCTTAATTCTGTTATTAATCCATGATAATTCAAAGTTTGATTGTGAGTTAATAAAATATAACTGATTATTATTCCAATCAAAATTCATAGTCAGATTTTCCAAAATAATTTCGACCCAATCAATTGACTATACAAATCAATAAAAATGTCAACCTATTCTGAATTTGAATTAAAAACTAAAAATCAACCGTCTTATTTATTTTAAAAAGAACTTATTATTTTGATACTTGCACCGCACAAACAATTTTCCATTTAGATCCCTTGCCGGTGAAACGTGTTATCCATTAATTGGATCCCGGCGGTGCAATGAAAGAAAGGAACACAACCAACCAAAAATAGTATTATCAATTTATCATCATCTTCTCTCGCTGTCCCTCTTCTACAAAGTTCAGGGCTAATTCCGTAATTTCTCTTCCGGGACGTGTGGATCTGCAATTGCGAAAAACGGAAACAACCGATTGAGCCACACAAACCAACCAATTACTACAAAGGAATTCAAATCAAGGTTCTTAATTATGTCATTATTACTAATTTGTTTTAATTTGCATACACTTCGTGAACTCATATTTTTAGCTTCAATTTTCCTTGTTAATTCGAGTGGATCACGGTCGTTTGAAATTCTGCATTGCAATTATTTACATTCAGAAACAGCTGTTATGGGCTCATAAATGTTGTGGAATTTGGATATGCATGTGTAAATTGGGATGTTTAGAGATCTTGTTGAAATGATATAATAGAATCTCTGAACTGTTAACAAATAAATTGCTTGCTATGAAGCACCCACACAAACATGACACTACCACCTAGATACGGTTAATAATTTAAGAAAGTTGAAGTGATTGAAGTTACCCACATTTATGGAACACGCCTTTAATACAAACTGTCGGGTGTTAATGCTACATATATTGCTTGGTTATTCCATGTAATGGTTGTTCTCTGTATGATGTGTCCACTGTTTGATTTTGTCAATTAAACAAATGTGCCTGGAACGTAGACTTGTATGAAGTTGCCAAATTGGTGTTCCGCGTGACGGTAGAATTCTGTTTTATTGGAAACTTTGACTCAGCTCAATAAGCAGTTGTTAGCTTGCTGCTTAAGTTGAGTGTGCATGACATAGGTGTGTGTCTCGGACTATGTTGTCAATTGTAGATTCCAAAAAATAGTGATTTTGTCAAAATTCTGTTGTGCTATAGTGCTATAGCGTTTCTATAGCCGCTATTTGACAATAATTTATACTAAATTGTGTATCACAGAACAATAATGGATTACTAAAATTGCACTATGTTAAAGTGCTATAACGCTTTTATAGCCGCTATTTGATAAATTTGGTCCTGTGGTCCAGGATTATGATTTTTGAGGTTGCTGTGTCGGTCAAAGATGAAATGTGATTTTTTAAGGTTTAAAATAAATTATTATACATAAGGTGTTTTGGCACACATTGGTGTCTCAGATTATTACATCGTTGTATCATATTCGTGAATATAAATATTGGCATGAAAACATAGTATGACCAGACACATAGACTTCTTCTCTAGGATATTATTTTTATTTTGCATATCTTTGTTTGTGTCTCTGATCCATTCATTTTTACTCCTGCACAGATAAAGCCTCAACAATAAGAAGAATTATCAGTGATATTATGTGAGGGGCTTGTCCTGAATGTATAGACAAGTCAGAGATTTATATTTGCTGTAATGTGTAAGTGCAAATGAAAGGAGCAAATATTTATAGCTTCCGAGGGAGGCATGTTTCTGTAGCCCTAGTTGCTGTTGTTCTATTTAGCACAATACTGTGGACATGGGAAAGAAATCCAATTTCCATCACTTTAAGATCAGCTCAAGAATGGTACCACTTACCTTCAGGTTTGTATTCCACTCAGAAATATATTGATGACATTAATCATCTATCACCAACCCCTCTCTGTCGCACCTTGATGCAAATTGCTTGTAGGTTTGGAAAAAGTTTATGCTTTATTTTAATTGTTGTTGCAAAGGCTAAAATTAAAGCTGCTTCAAGAGTAGATAAAAAAATTTGATAAAAAGGAAGATCTCATGGAATATGGAAAACATAATACACAGATGAGTAATCTTCCATTAAAGAAAAAAAACTTGCTTCAGCCCCCAAATATCTCTTTGGATATCCATTTTTGGAACTCCTGTAGGAGTATTTGTGGGGTTTTGATATTGATAATTTGACATGCAGACTTTAGGAACAAATCCAGATATTCATATTAAATTATTAATACCTTAAATTGTTATGAAATTTGATATGGCCAACTTGTCATATGTGCCTTTTGAACTTGGACTAATGCCATAGGCATTTAGATATCCATATAATGAAACTTAACTTTTCAAATTAATAATTGCTTTTGGCCCTCGTATTGCTCAAAGATGTTTATAGAATCTCTGTTGTAAAAAATAAGAACTGACTGCATATGTATGTCTATAAATGTCCCTAATACAACCTCTCGTGTAGGATCTGAGTTTTCCAGTTCCATTGGCTTATGATTGATTGGTTCTTACTTCTTGTTGGTTTTGAAACCATTTTATGTTTCTGTTTTCTGATTACTTTTTCATTAAACTTGATATTTTTCGCCATTAACTATGCTGAGGATTTTTTTTTCCTGTTAACACATCTGCTTAGAATTTGCTGCGGTGGTTCCGATTGATTCAGTAGTAACTACAAAGCCGGAAAAAGGTGTGGAAAAGTCCTTAACCCCCTCTATGGAAAATGAAACAAAACTGCAACTTGGTATCGAGGGTGCATCAACTGTAGATTCTACACTTCCAGAATCTCCAGATATTCTATACAGTCAAGATTTGAAGTCTTCTTCCAGAAATGAAGGTAGATTTTTTCTTCTGTTCTTATTTAATAACAATTAATTTTTTCTGCTACTCTATAAGTATAAATGCATCTCTATTAACTTCATTTTTATGCAACTACTTGTTTGTTGGCATAAGGTGGTAAAACATCTTACAAGCATTCTATAGTTCCAGATTCTCCAGATATTCTACACAATCAAGAGTTGAAGTCTTCTTCCAGAAATGAAGGTAGATTTTTTCTTCCGTTCTTATTTTATAACAATTAACTTTTTCTGCTACTCTATAAGTATAAATGCATTTCTATTAGCTTCATTTTTCTGCAACTGCTTGTTTGTTGGCATACTCATCCATCTTGGAGTCAATAAGCATGCCGATTGATTCCAGTTCGGATTTTGTCAAACTATTTTTGGCTGAACAACATTTTCTTTACCCATTTCACTATTAATACTTGCTTAAATATCATTCAGTTGCATATATATTGTTGGGAACCAATGAAGAAATAATAATAGAAAATAACGCCAGAGTCTTTGTCCTTCTGTGATTGAATGGAATAAGG
The DNA here is from genome assembly GCA_037974835.1 of Cicer judaicum. Lineage (NCBI taxonomy): Eukaryota > Viridiplantae > Streptophyta > Magnoliopsida > Fabales > Fabaceae > Cicer > Cicer judaicum. Next base: position 567,252 of record JBBPBS010001017.1, read on the forward strand.
TGGTAAAACATCTTACAGGGGTTGCCCCATACAGCTGATTTTTCTCAGTGACCTGCGCGCAGATATAACCATCCATGCTCTTAAACAAACCCTTAACTCTCTAACCTCCTAACATCCCCTGTAACAAACTGATAACCAACCTCAAGCTTTCTACTGCTTGTTTCTCCTAGACCGTAGTATAATCCTCCAAACCGGGTTCACTGGCTGTTGCTCGTGCCTAAACATGACAGTTTTTCTTCAGTCATTCTGACATCTTGGGACTGTGTATTCTCTCTGAGTTGACTGTTTTGAATTATTTGTTTCCTCGGGAATCACAAGCTGTTTTACTGGAGCAATTTGTTTCTCTTCTTTCCCTTGTTTAAACTATGTGAGAACGAAGAGGTACTAGTGTAACTATCTTGTGCACGTCTTTACAACTACATAGTTGACCTCTACGAATTCATGCAACATCAGCCTAGACCTTTGAAGTTTGCTTTCAAAATTAAACTCTGAAGAAATTTAGAGGTGTTATTATAATGCAATTAGAAACTACTGCCGAGAGTCTAGACTTATTAACAGGATGTCCATCAGTGCAATCTAGCGTCTAGACTCTAACAAGTGACCCTGTGCGTGGAAAATGGCCACAGTGCTCCAATGCACCAGAAAATGAGCAAATACTCTGGATATTATATGTTTTTCCCTGCTTGCATTTGCTTAAATCTTGCTTCTTCATTCTTCAATGAAGTTTACAGAGCAGGTTTAATGTTTGCTTTGCAGTTTGTGACTATGCCAAGGGTAAGTGGGTTGCAGAGAGCAGGAGACCACTCTATTCAGGTTTCAGCTGTAAGCAGTGGTTATCATCAATGTGGTCATGTAGAATGACACAACGACCAGATTTCTCATTTGAGGGATACCGCTGGCAACCAAAAAATTGTGATATGCAAGAGTTTGACCGGTCTAAGTTCTTGACAAAGTAGGTATAATTATTTCTTTTTCTTTGATCTGGTTGTTAGTAACATAGCAGGATTATTATCTGGCTGCTATATTTATTCAATTTTTTTTTTCTGGTACTGTGCTATGAAGTTTTCTGTTTTGATGTTGTTGATTTTTGGGAATAATATGGTTCCAACCTGCTTTGAAACCTTTATTTCTTGTAAATAAGAAGAGTATATTCGTGCTGAGTCCTTTCCCGACTCAAACAATTCATCCAAATTTTTTTGTTCTACAGTTCTTAGTTGTTGTTAGCATAAGTAAATATTGTTGCATTGTTTTAATTTTTAAATTGATTTTTTTACATATATTATGTGATAGGATTGCTAGTCAAGCAAGGCTTCCTATTAGGAAAGTGTATGAAAGAAGGAACCAAACTTAATTTCTAGGTTGATAGATTCAGTTAGTTGCTGAGCTGTGCCAGCTGTAAATCCTAACTAATTAGTTAGGATGGTTAGTATAAATAACAGAAGCTTAGTCTTCAATAGGGAGGCAGTTAGAGAGTTAATTGGTTGGGACTGAATTGCAGGGCAATTCAGTTAACAAAGCTGTAACTGCTGTGCTATGCAATTGTGACAGAATTAATAATACATTCTTGACAGAAACCCTTCTTGATTTTCTTTAATTCATCTTTTCTATTCAATTTTCTTCAGTTTACAATTCAGTTTTAACATTGGTATCAGAGCACCGATCTGGTGCCCTGAGTTCGCTTTCTTCTACTGCGCATTGCATGAAGACAAGAAGCATGGTGAGAAATTCAAGTGATTGGGAATAGGAGCGCGAGGAATGGCGCACACGACTGGAATTGGCAGAGGCGCGCGCCAAACACACGGAGGATCAATTGGCTGCACTCGCGGCCAAGATTGATTCCAGCGGCAGCAGTGGTAGATCCATGGGTGAACACGTTGAGCGCGACCGGTGGAGGAAGATGGAGATCCCGATTTTCTCAGGTGACGATGCGTACGGTTGGACGCACCGTTTGGAACGATTCTTCGAATTGAGAAGCGTCCCCGAGGAGGAGAAGTTGCGGGCCACTTTGGTGGCCATGGAGGGTAAAGCACTGAGCTGGTATTACTGGTGGGCTAGGTGCAATTTTGAACCAACATGGGACGGGTTCAAGCTGGCGGTGGTTCGTAGGTTTCAACCTTCAATGGTACAAAATCCCTTTGAGTTGTTGTTGGCCCTCAAACAAACAGGGACTGTGGTGGAATTTGTGGAGGAGTTTGAGAAATATGTTGGGGCTTTGAAGACCATTGATCAAGAATTCGCACGAGGAATTTTCATGAATGGCTTGAAAGAGGAAATTCAAGTGGAGGTAAAACTTTATGAATTAAAGTCTTTGTCGGATTTAATTCAAAAATCTATTATGATTGAGGAGAAGAATCTGGTTTGGACCAAGAAAGGAACCAACACCTTCACTAAGCCAGCAACTAATTCTAAGGCTAGTTCTTACAATAAGACTGTGACTGTTGATACTAAGCCTTGGTTGGATAGGAAAACTGAGGGTGGGACCTCTGCTACTAATCTGGTGAGTGTTCAGGCTGGGGAAGGGAATAAAATCAGGGGTGGTGATTTCAAACGTTTGTCCGGGGCTGAGATGAGAGACAAAAGGGAGAAGGGACTTTGTTTCAGATGTGATGAGCCATATCATAGAGACCATAAATGCAAAAATAAGCAGTTTCATATGATTATTTTAGAAGAAGAGGACGAGGAGGACAGCGATGTTGATTTTCATGAGGTAGAAACTTTCAATTCTCTGCAATTGTCTCTTTGCTCAATGGCTGGGCTGACTTCCACAAATTCTTGGAAGATACAAGGGGTAGTTCAAAACCACTCTGTTTTGGTACTCATAGATTGTGGAGCTTCACATAGCTTCATTTCTCATGAAATAGTTCAGAAACTGAGCTTGCTGGTGGAAGATACTCCTTTTTACATTGTGGAATTGGGGGATGGTCATAGGGTGAAATGTAAGGGAAGGTGTCCCAAGTTGAGTTTGCATTTGCAAGGAATGGAAATTAGGCAAGACTTTTATTTGTTCTCCCTGCAAGGGGTGGACTTGGTGTTGGGTTTGGATTGGCTCTCTTGTTTGGGAGAGGTCAAAACCAACTTTGGCAAGCTGGAGCTTACCTTGTCTAGAGATGGCAGGCTGATTACTTTGGTTGGTGATCCGTCATTAACTAAGACTGAATTGTCTTATGGAGCCTTCATGCAAATTTTGAAGGAAGAAGGGGAAGGCTTGTTGATTCAATACGATTCTGCAGAACAGAAACCAGCAGCGGTTTCAATCATCCCTGAAGCTGTTTCAGAGGTTCTTCAGCAGTATTCTGAGGTTTTTGAGAGTCCTCAAGGTCTTCCACCCCAAAGGAGGTTAGATCATGCAATTCAGTTGAAGGAGGGGGCTGAGATACCTAATCTCCGACCGTATAAGTATCCACACTATCAAAAAACGGAGATAGAGCGGTTGGTTTCAGAAATGCTTGAGGCTGGCATTGTAAGACCGAGCGTTAGCCCTTACTCTAGTCCCATCATCTTGGTCAAAAAGAAAGATGGGGGTTGGCGTTTTTGCGTGGATTATAGGGCTCTCAACAAAATTACTATACCTAACAAATTCCCCATCCCCATCATTGAGGAGTTGCTGGATGAACTAGATGGAGCAACAATATTCACTAAGCTTGACTTAAAATCAGGCTATCATCAAATTCGGATGAAGGAAGATGATATAGAGAAGACGGCTTTCCGAACTCATGAGGGGCATTATGAGTTCTTGGTGATGCCTTTCGGTCTCACCAATGCTCCTTCCACATTCCAAGCCCTCATGAATGAGGTTTTGAAGCCTTTCCTCCGGAGGTTTGTCCTGGTCTTTTTTGATGACATTTTGGTGTATAGCAAGGATATGTCAGCTCATCTTGTTCATGTCCACCAAGTCTTGGCAGTGTTGATGCAGAATGGGTTGAAAGCAAATAAGAAAAAATGTAGCTTTGGACAGTCTAGCCTTGAGTATTTGGGACATGTGATTTCTGGAGAAGGGGTGGCAGCTTGTCTGTCCAAGACTGCAGCCATGACGTCTTGGCCTATTCCTACGGATGTGAAGGATCTTAGGGGTTTCCTTGGATTAACAGGGTATTATAGACGTTTTGTCCAAGGTTATGGTTAATTAGCCAAACCCTTAACTGAGCTTTTGAAGAAAGACAAGTTTTGGTGGACTGAGGAAGCTACATCTGCGTTTCAGGCTTTGAAAACAGCCATGGTTGGTCTTCCCTTGTTGGCTGTACCTGATTTCACTAAGGTCTTTGTAGTTGAAACTGATGCTTCTAGTAAGGGGTTGGGGGCTGTTTTGATGCAGGAGGGTAAACCCCTTGCATTTTGGAGTCAAGGCTTATCTTTGAGAGCTCAACAAAGGTCTGTTTATGAGAGGGAGCTTATGGCTTTGGTTCAGGCTGTGAACAAATGGAGACACTACCTTTTGGGCAACCATTTCATTGTGAAGACTGACCAAAGGAGCCTTAAGTTCTTGACTGATCAACGATTGTTCAGTGCTGAACAATTTAAATGGGCTGTCAAGCTCATTGGTTTGGATTTTGAAATCCAATACAAGCCAGGAAAGGAGAATACTGCAGCAGATAGCTTGTCTAGGAGAGATATGTATGCTGCCCTCTCAGTTGTACATGTGGAAGATGATGATTCTTGGGATGAGGAATTGCAACAAGATCCTAAATTGCAGCAGTTGGTGCAGGATTTAATTGTCTCTCCTACTTCACATTCTGGTTATGAGTTCAAGAAGGGAAGGCTTTTGTATAAAGGTAAATTGGTGCTGCCTAAGGGTTCTAACAAAATACCACTTATCTTGGCTGAATGCCATGATTCTCCTTGTGGAGGGCATTCAGGATTGTTCAGAACGTTTAAAAGGGTCTCTAGCTTCTTGTTTTGGGAAGGCATGAGGCGAGATATCAAGAAGTTTATTGAAGAGTGTGATGTATGTCAAAGGAACAAGTACTCTACTTTATCTCCGGCTGGACTACTGCAACCGTTGCCTATTCCTTGCCAAGTGTGGCAAGATATTTCTATGGATTTTGTTGGTGGCCTTCCACGAGTTAGAGGCAAGGATACAATCTTTGTAGTCATTGATAGACTTACAAAGTATGCTCACTTCTTTCCTCTTGGGCATCCATACAATGCTAAGGAGGTAGTAGCTTTGTTTGTGAGGGAAGTGGTGAAGCTTCATGGATTTCCTTCTACAATTGTATCGGATAGAGATGCGATTTTTCTCAGCAGTTTTTGGAGGGAGATGTTCAAATTGGCTGGAACTAGTCTTAAGCATAGCACTTCTTATCACCCTCAAATGGATGGTCAAACAGAGGTTACAAATCGGTGCTTAGAGACCTATCTTAGGTGCTTTGCCGGGCCTAAGCCCAAGACTTGGTTGAATTGGTTGCATTGGGCTGAGTTCTGGTTTAACAGTAACTACAATATCTCTGCTGGAATGACACCTTTTAAAGCTTTATATGGAAGGGACCCTCCGTTGTTGATTAAGAGCTGCACCATTCCATCAAAGTTGGATGATGTCAATCAGTTGGCCCAGCAACGAGATGATTTACTGGATGATTTGCGACAGAATTTGCTGAAAGCTCAAGATCAGATGCGGGCACAAGCAAATAAGCACCGGCGGTTGGTGAATTTTGATGTTGGGGAGTGGGTTTTCTTGAAACTTCAGCCTTACAAATTGAAATCCTTGGCTGATAGACCATATGCTAAATTGGCTCCTAAGTATTATGGTCCTTTTCAGATTCTAACACGAGTGGGGGAGGTGGCTTACAAGCTAAAGCTGCCGCTCGAAACTAAAGTTCATCCGGTGTTCCATGTGTCATTGCTTAAGAAGGCTTTAAAACCGCAACATTCACCTCAGACCTTGCCACCAATGTTGACTGAGGAGCTTGAATTGGCTGTCCAGCCAGAAGATATACTGCAGTGGCGGACTGATGTTGGAGGCAATATGGAGGTTTTGGTGAAATGGGCTCATTTGCCATCATGTGATAACTCTTGGGAGCGAGCTTCCAAGATGTTGGAGGTTTTTCCGTCTTTTCCCCTTGAGGACAAGGTAGTTCTTTTAGGGGGGGGTATTGATAGGATTGCTAGTCAAGCAAGGCTTCCTATTAGGAAAGTGTATGAAAGAAGGAACCAAACTTAATTTCTAGGTTGATAGATTCAGTTAGTTGCTGAGCTGTGCCAGTTGTAAATCCTAACTAATTAGTTAGGATGGTTAGTATAAATAACAGAAGCTTAGTCTTCAATAGGGAGGCAGTTAGAGAGTTAATTGGTTGGGACTGAATTGCAGGGCAATTCAGTTAACAAAGCTGTAACTGCTGTGCTATGCAATTGTGACAGAATTAATAATACATTCTTGACAGAAACCCTTCTTGATTTTCTTTAATTCATCTTTTCTATTCAATTTTCTTCAGTTTACAATTCAGTTTTAACATTATGCTAATTGCTAAACCTGGAATTTGATCATTGGTGCATTTGTATTTTGTTAAAGTTAAACCATTTCTAATCTTTTCATCTTCATTTTCTTCTTCTTTTCTTTTAATTAATAAAAATGAAAACCAGATCTACACGTATATTTATTTAAATGATAGTTTGTGAACAGTGTTTAATGCTAACGTGGAATGCAGGATGAAGGACAAAACAATTGCATTCATAGGTGATTCATTGGGCCGGCAACAATTTCAATCTCTGATGTGTATGGCCACTGGGGGAGAAAAGAGTCCAGAAGTTGAAAACGTGGGATGGGAGTATGGTCTTGTAAAACATCGTGGAGCTATACGTCCCGATGGCTGGGCTTACAGGTTTCCCAAAACTAATACCACCATCTTATATTATTGGTCAGCTAGCTTATGTGATCTTGTGCCCCTAAACATCAAAGACAAACAGACCAACGTTGCCATGCATTTAGATCGCCCACCCGCTTTCATGAGACAGTTTCTCCATCGCTTTGATGTTTTGGTTCTCAATACAGGACACCACTGGAACCGTGGGAAGCTCAATGCAAACAGGTGGGTAATGCATGTTAATGGAAAGCAAAATGAAGACAAAAAGCTAGCAGAAATCGCAACTGCCAAAAACTTAACAATTTATAGTGTATCAAAATGGCTTGATTTGCAACTTGTTTCGCATCCCCGGCTCAAAGCTTTCTTCAGGACTTTATCACCTAGGCATTTCTTCAATGGGGATTGGAATACTGGTGGGAGCTGTGATAACACTATCCCATTATCAAATGGTAGTGAAGTCTCACAGGAAGGATCTAGTGATCCTGTTATTGAGGGTGCACTAAAGGGTACAAAGATTAAGATACTGGATATAACACCTCTTTCGCAATTGAGGGACGAGGCTCACATGTCCCGTTACACTATTAGAGGAACTCTTAACTCTAGTGACTGTTTGCATTGGTGCCTGCCTGGAATTCCAGATACTTGGAATGAACTCCTAGTTGCTCAGCTATAGTTTCTGTCCCAGTTTATTCAACCACCTCCCTCTTTCTAATTGTGTTTTTGGGGATCAAAATCTGGTGGTCTTGAAGAGAGAGTGAACAAGTATTCTTGTATCAAATGTACTTCACGGATTTACTATCTCACTAGTGAATAGGATTATAGAGAGATCATATTGTTTTACTCCATATCAGTTCAACCATTTGGGTGAACTTTGATATGTTTTGAACCAACTAGTAAGGAGTCAAGGGACATAAATTGGCGAGGCATGAGCAAATACTAGTATATGCGTTGCCCGAGAGATAACACGGCCTATATTGAACAATTTTAAATAATTTTGTAATGATTTGTATCAATGTATATGTGTGATTATTGGTTTCAACAAGTAAAGAAATGGTCTATAAAATGTTTCTGTTTACTAGTGATCCCGATTTGAGTACCAGAATTGTTCTGTAAAAAAAAAGAGTTGAGTATCAGAATTGTATGTTCAGGAGTTCATACATTGGACGCGTTCTTAATATGGTTTAGTAAGAGTTGAAAAATTCTTCTAAATTGAATGAAAAATTGAAGATATTGGATGATATGGATTCTATTATACACCATTTCATTCCACCACTTTCCATCAATCCAAATAGAGTCTAAATGACAAATACCTCCCTATAAATTAAAGTCGTTAACACTCTCCTAACCAAGCTTAAACAAGTCAGACTCATGTTCTGCAACAAGCAAATGATAATTATTCGATTCTTGTTAAAAGACACTTCCTCAAGCTTTAACAACTTCCCCTCTTAGATTTCTTTAAGTCTTTTTTATTTTTCTTTTTAAATCAATATGGTTGGATAACAATATACATATATATTAGGGAAATTGCCAATGCTATGTGAATTTAACGACAGAGAGAGTTGAAAAAGTACAAGATGAGTACATTTGTAGTGGAGTTGTTGTTGTATCATGTTTGAAAGAGATCAGCTGATCATAGTAACAAAGATATTAGGAAGATAGAATATTCATCTTAGTCTTCTATAAGACATTGTTATCTAGGTCTCAAACTCATTTAAAAATTTAAGTTAATCATAAAATTATCAAAACATTATTCATTTTAACATATGATTTGTAACGATAAAAAATTATTTTAATAGTAAATTGTATCTTTTAAGAAGTTTAATAAGTTATATCTTTTATAGATTATTTCAAAGATTCAATGATCGATTTAAATTTTTGATTTAGTTAAATATTAAAGTATTTCAATGACTAAAATTGTGGTTCAAATATGATCATAAATAATGTTAATTTACACGGGAGAAATATTTAAAAAAAAATAAAAAATATGTGTTTCTTAACAAAATTACACGAGAGTGAATATAATTTTTTATATTATTATTTTATTGTCACATTATTATAAAAATATACAAATTCTTACATCAATTAAAAATTTTACATCTCAGAAAACAAGGAAACTAACGTTAATATAAAATTATCATAAAATATTATTATTACAATCAAAATTTCTCTATTTTCTTTTTTATCTGAATCTTTATTTTAAGCTTCAAGAAGTATTGAATTTATATTACATTGTACAATATTTTATACTTTATTGTATAATGTTTTAAAATGTCAACTTTATCCCAATTGATTTTTATATTTTTAAATATACAATTTTATAAATCTTAAATATAATTTTGTTACTCTTAGAATATTATTCTAGCTTCAAAAATTTAGTTTAAGTAAAAAGAAATGTTTTATTTTTTAAAAATAAGTAAAAAGAGAAAGTTAAAGAAAGTAAATTGATATTTTGCAAATTTTGACAATGGGTCGTCTCTTCTCTCTTCGTTCTCAAACTGAACTTAAAAAGAGCCTCTTTATCAAATTGAACTTAAAAAGAGCCTCTTTATGTTTAAACTTATTTTCTCTGTATAACACACCTTAACTACACAAAAGACGAATCCTAAAATTTTGACATTTATATAAATTATTTTGTTATAAGGGTAAAACCCTAGATTTTTCTTTTCCTATTGATATGTTACCGAAACCAATATTTGATGTGTGTGAAGGTGACTCAAATTTTCTTGTTTTGTTTACAGTGGAAGCTGTTTAGTAGCTAATTAATGAAGTATTGCATTAATTTAACAAGCAATGGCGTTTCAACATTTTGATCCAATCTTTGGCGAACCTAAAGTAGAATGTGCACCTCAGAGTTCTTGTCAGTTGCGTCCTTTTCTGTTCCATGCTTATGCTCCTGATTCTTCTCACCTTGTCATTCATGTCACTGATTTCCACTCTGATACTTGGGAAGCTAATCTTTCACTTTCATTGCTTGAGGACATTGTGAGTATCTTCGGTTACACTCTCCTTTCTATTATATTTTTTATTTGTATTATATAAATAAACTTGAGTCCTGGTGTTTATTCAAAAAATTTAAACAACAATGGTGCGTATATGGATAAAAAGTTTTTGCAATTGCCAAAATGTTGTCTCCTTAAGATATTATTGAGGGTTTTAATTATATAGCTGTTGCTAGGGGTAACCTATGAAACACAAATACTGATAGAGATACCAATCACAAAATTGACACCGGCACGTCAGTTATATTGGGGTCACCATCCTTGATATTGCAGTCAAATGTGGCCAATGCAGCCGCAATATGATTTAGTCAACATAAAAACCGTTATATCGCGGTCCAGATCACGGTCATGTACCTTTATTTGAAATCTTTATATTATTTGATTAAGGGGTTAAAGTTAAACTGAAAAGTTGCTTTTTGTTGGAAATTTTTTATTCCATGAATTATTGGAAAAACTGAAACATTTGTGTCATGATGTTTATGATCCTGAACTTCAATATATCTTTTTCCTTGTAAAGTTGCACTGTCATGTAAATTTGCGTAAATTTTGTGATAGGTCTCGATTTTTGTTTATAGTCATTGTCATCTTTTGATCTAATGTGCAGAGGGATATTATTGGAATAGGGGGTTCTTGGTCAGAGTTTGCTGATTACTTTGTAACTTCCCTCAAGTCAGAAGATCTGAAGCTGATTCTAGAGGCAAATTCAAACTCTGAAGGTAAGCAATATTCTTATCACTTCTAATATTTGCTTATTCAATTCTTCCCCAAGAAAATTTAAAGTCAAAATAGGCCTTATAAGTGTGAGTGAATTAAGTTTCTTTTGTAAAGTTTTAACTAATTAAAATTTGGTCTATAACCTCTTGTTGAATGCATGGAGATGATTGTACTTGTTGACTTGCCTATGACAGTTGCATCTTTGTGATTCTTGTGGAGATAGTTTGATGACCTTTTTAGTGTTGGGTAAGAGATATTATGATGTCATCTTTTTATAATCTAGGTATAAATGTCTTATGTGGACCTCTTTTATATGTTGCAATTTAGAAATTCTCTGATGCATGTTATAAAAAATGCCACTGTCTTTGTCTTGATGAATCATTTTAGGGAAGCATACTCATTGTTCACTCCCATCTGTATGTTTTTTGTTACCTATTTCAGGTATTAGTTCTGCTAAATTAGTTGCTCAAAAATCAAAAGGAATGCCTCTAATCACAGTTCCTCTCACCAAACTTGTGGACTCCAGTGCAAGTGAAGCTGTGTCAAATTTATCCTTGAGCCTATTTAAGGCATTCAAAAGTATCAAATGTTCTCTTGTAGATGGTTAGTTTGTCCTCCTTATACTGATTGTATCAATCTTTTGAATCTTACTAAAGGTCTTGATTTCTGATTGGTTGTTTCTAAGTATATGCATAAATGATAATTATATTGAGTATTGATTGCTCATAGCTTGACGGTGGTAACAAAGTGGAATTTAATTGATTAATCTTGTGAAATACATTATTTACTATCAGACAAACTATTGTTGTAATTTGTCAGATTAACACAAGTTACCTTTCTTCATTATTTGGCTGCACCATAAAAAAAATACTTATATGTTCAACTAATCCATTCCTTTTTTGCTTTGGTAAAAGAGAAAGGACATTTTAGTGATAATTGGAAGATGTAAGTTAGTTAGCCTTACATAGTCAATTTTGCTTAAGTTTGCAGCCATCCTTAATCTTGACGATACAGTTATTGTACTAGAACTTTTTCAGTAGTGTTAATTCTGGTTCATGCCATTTATTTGCTGGTCGTATGATGGATTTTCCGTTGTCTGCAAAGCTCTATACCCAAATATTCTTCTTCATCATAGCCATCAAATAGTGTAATTCATACATTAATTTAGATGCACCTTCTAATGATTTGGGCAACTAATATATAACTTCAATTGGATCTATGTGGCCTGTGCCAGAATTAACTGTTACATTTTTTTTATTGTGTCCTCAGTGCAACAACGCTCTGTCCAATTGACAAACCTGATGGCAGCTGAGAAGGTACAATATCCAATAGTGGGTTTTTATTTGCTCGAAATGCAATTATGCCTGAATGATTTCCAATTCTGTGGAAAACTTTGGCTAGTGTACTTTTTTAAGTTACTCTTGACATTTGAGTATAATTAGATAGATTTGTTATTCTTAGATGTCTGGGATTTCCCCTTAAAACACAATGCTGTTAGCTAATTATGAGCATTCTTTTTCTACCTTTTAGGAAAGAAATGAAACCATACAACTGGAACGAAGGCAAAAGTTTCAAAAAATTAGCGACTCGGAGAAAGCAGGTGTTTCTAATAATGGAGTGCAAAACTCTCCAGGTGTGTTATGTATTCTGTCATTCTGAAGATTTGGTCTTCCATGGATAAAGTAGTTCAGAAGTTGTTATCTGCAACTATTTCTCCGTCTAGGAAAATGGCGACTGCGTTAGGTCTATTTTTCATGTGTGAAGAAAATAATAACCTGAAGAGGAAAGTGAAGAAATGCTACTTGTAGTTCTAACACCATTTTGAATATACTGGAATATGAAAAATATATTGGAGCATGTACTTATATTTTAGAGTTGTTCCTTGTTCAGGACGCTCTTGTATATGTTAAACATTTTGCTTCATCAGTTGAGCTTATATTTTCAAGGGTTAATGACTTTTTTTTTTTTTTTTTCTTCATGTTGTCTTGTAGATAAGCAAACAATTCGGGATACAGGTACTGCAAAAGTTAAGAATCGTGCGGTGCCAGCATATCGCAGGCAAGTGTTCTTACTATCTTACAAATCTTAACTCTGGTAATACATATCCGGATTCCTGAAGGCAACTGTTCTTGCGCTATTATGATAGTATACTCATCTCCTTTTTTTCTTGGCAGGACCAAAGTAAGAGGAGCCCTTTTGCGTGACAGTGATCCTGAGTCTTAGCCCTTAATTCAAACCAGTTGCGTGATATTTTCACTATTTGCCTTGTACTATATATTGTATAACACAGAAAGCATATACAGTTATTCATTCACTTGTCAACTATGCAAATGAAAATTGCTCATTTAGGGTAATCCCACGTCTCTCCTACTCCCCAACAATTTTGTTTGTGGAGTTGTTGAATACTAAATGTAGACTTCTCTTTCAGCGAAGATTTGAATCATAGTTTGCCACGTTTGGAAGGACTAGCCCCTTCAGCTAGACACAAGTCTTGTTGGTAAATCTTACGTTTCTTAATCTTCATGTAGTGCTTTTTATGATTTAGGTATATCAAAATGTGTCAAGCTAACATTTGTAAAGTCATATATCATGATTTGCATTAAAGCTGAGTTCTAAACATCAAATGTGGACTTTTTTGTTTGTTTTTTGCGATGAGAATATGAAGCAATGAAGGAGGAAAATGGCCTTCCATTGAATTTCAGTTATTTCCACTGAACTTGGTATTCGGAATATGTAATAGGAGACTGAGCAGAAAATATGGGAGCCAGTGGGATGCGTGCCATTGTGCATGATCCTCATGCAAAAGAAAAAAAAGTTATTCAATCTTAGATATTCTAAGAGAACGTACAATATGTTTGCTTAGGTATTCATAAAACTTCTAATATTGTGTGTTTGATTGAAACTCCTAGTAGATTCACCAGCATCTCAGTTTCGAATGCAGACTAAGCCAGCTGACTGTGTGCCTGAAGTTGTTGATGATGAAACTACTGACAAGGAAAGTGAATCTGAATATTATAAACTAGTCTTACATTAGAACTATGTGCTTTATTTATGCTGAAGTTATTGATACGCATTAGTCATTTTGAATATATGATAAATTTTGTTTCATAATAAAATATGGGAGAAGATAGAAATCTGTGATAAATTGTCCATCTAAATTTCTGAGGTTTAAGCGATAAGTAGTTCACCTAAACTTAAAAAAAAATTCAGATATTTAAAAGATATTTATATAATTTTGGGAAGTTATCTAAGTAGCTTCTAAAAAGTAGTAATATAATTACCCTTTAAAATAAAAATACTTATTCTAATTGTTAGAGTCGTCTGAAAATGTATTTATCCGTAGTGGATAATTCACGCCTTACAAACATAACAAAAAATAATTCCTATATTCTATAAAATATATTACATTTAAATAGCAAGTTAAATGTAGGCAAACAGGCTCAAATCGAAATCCTTGCAGTATGGTGCAAGTGCAACAACAGAACAGTTGGATAGAAGAGGGAAAGTTTCTCTTACAGTCTACCGTATAATGATAAATCCCTTTTTAATTGTTCTTTTTTTAGAACAAATCTGCTGAATTGTGGCAGTGATCAACAAGCCTAAAATGAAAAGAAAAATTGGAGGGATGAACTGAAAGGAATCTTGATTAAAAAGAGAAAGACAATAGTGTGAATTAATTAATCATATAAAAACAAAAAAACCGACATAATATAATGTTAGTACAATTTGTTGACACTGGCCGAATCTGTAATTTTTTACACTTTTTTTTGGGTTGATATTATCTTCTTTGGTTGCTGTCACAAGTAAAATCCAAGACATGTGAACCCCAGAGAGAGAGAGAGAGAGGGAGGGAGAGAGTAACAATTCACAAACATCACTGGTGACCCCTCTGTGAGCATCTGTATCTAAGAATAACATAAGAAATGAATCTGTAAACCATGATGAAGCAAACAGTGACACCAACATTCTTCCATCTACTACTTTCTCCACCATACCCTTCTTCTTTAAGCACATCCTCACCCTTCATCACGCACACACCAAACATGTACTCCAAGCACTTCCCCGAGTTGGAGAACTCATTGATCAGAAACCCTTCAAAGGGATACTTAAAAAGTGATATATAATGCATGAAAATCCAGTAACTAGGAATCTCATGGTTTGATATGAAGTAACCAGAGAACAAGAAAAAAGAACCTATAACACCAGCAATCACTGAATTCCCAACAATGAAATTAGGCACAAGTGCACTGAAACACACCACAACTGAATTTGCTGTATAAAGAACAAGCCATATCAGCAACAGAAAATGGAGAAAAGCAGTGAAGTTTCTGTTGAGACCAACAAGCCAGTATAATGGCACTGTGAACAAAATGGCCAGGATTAAAAGAAATGGCAAGTAAACTAATCCATTAGCTATAACATAAGACGAAACACGGTAGCTTCCACATGATGTTTCCTTCATGAGAATCTCCCTTTCTTGTAGAAAAATTGGTAGAGCTTCTATGCTGCTTGATAACAGAAAAGTTAATATAAAAGCAAATAGACCAACCCTTTCTTGCGTTCCTTTTAGATCATCTTTGAGGTTACAAAAGATTGACCCCAAAACTAGTCCTGAAATCAGCATCTGAATTGTCCTACATGCAAACAGCTCTTTTGTACGAAATATGTTCTTGGAGAATCTATGAGTTAGAATCATAGTTTCTCTCAATCTAGAATTAGCAAAATCACAAGAGAAATCGAAATCCATCCCATTACTATTGATGATATCTTCATCAATTACTTTAGATTGTTGAAATAGCTGTTGCAAAGTGAACTTACCACTTTTACTCTCACCTTGTTGATATTGTTGTTGTTGTTCATCACCACCTTTCTTCTGTTGCACTTCCACCTGACATTGCTGTTGTTGTTGAATGGTATCAATGGAATCAATAGCAAATTCAACTAAATTAACATGAAGTGGAAGCTCTAGACCCATTAATCTCAAATTTAAACTAAGTAAATCTGAAGTTCCATGGTGTAAAACAGAACCATTAGCTAACAACAACAATGAATTGAACAGCTTCACTATTCTGAAACCAGGTTGATGTATACTAAGTATTATAGTTCTTCCTCTAGTTTCAGCCATAACCTTAAGCATATCAATTATTTGCAAAGCTGAGGTACTATCAAGCCCTGAAGTTGGTTCATCAAGAATCAACACTTTAGGATCATGTATAACTTCAACACCAATAGAAACTCTTCGCCTTTCACCACCGGATATACCTCGGACTCTATCGTCGCCGATTCGAGTCCCGGAAACATGATCCAGTCCAAGCTCATGAACCAGTAACTTGACCCTTGAACATAGTTGTTGTTGAGGTAGCTTTAGCCTTAGCCTTGCACTGAACATCATGGTTTCTTCAACTGTAAGTAAAGGAAACAAAGTGTCCTTTTGAGCAACATAACCTGATAGCTTTCTGAACTGAGCTTTGTCCACTGGCTTTTGGTTCAACAACACTGACCCTTTTTGTGAACTGTGTTTACCTGCTAAGATCTCAAGCAGTGTTGATTTTCCAGCTCCACTTGGTCCAACAATTGCTAGAATTTCCCATGGTTTTGCTTGACAACTCACATTCTTTAACACATGTCTAACTCCACTGCAACTTTTTTCACCTCTTGCTTCTTCTTCTGTTTCTTTGGTATCTAATTGTTGTGGTGATTTGCTGAAGATTTTAAAAGGGTGTTCTGTTTTGTTTGTGTGGATCTTGTAGTTGATGCCAATGGCTTCAACTTCGCATCCTTGAATCTTCATTTGCAAAGTTTTTTGTGTGTTTGTTTTTCAATGATTCTTCTTCTGCTCTCTTCTAGTTGCTAAACCCATTATTTGACTCTCTTCCTTCCCCTCTCTGTTGTTCTATGCTTTTTGTTTTTTTAACCAACGATTTTGGCATAAGCTACTACTGCCTGTGAAACAATGGGTGGTTTGCAATGACACTGAGGTCCTCGAAGTTTGTAGACAAAGGTTCACGTGCACTTCTTGCTGTTTCTCTAACAATTTTATATATATTTTGGACAAAAAATGCTTCTGTAAAATCTAATATCATTAATAATGTTATAGCCAAACCAAGAAGGGTGATACTAGGTAAGGAGTTAACATTAATGCGAGAGAGATGGGAATATTAAAACTAACGGTTGAGATTAAAATGTATATTATAGAACTCACGGACCTCTCTTTTTTAATTCACGCGTACCTCTTCGTCCTGCTTCCATTCCTCCAACATCAGTGCTTCATATCTCTTGTTTCCTTTAAATCGAGTCATGTTTTTTGTTTTACGACATAAATTTTATATTAGAATGAAATGGTGATAGATATCCATAAAATTCATGTCGCAGAATAAAAAATATAACTTTGATGAAGTTATATTGATATCCGATTTTTATTTAAATTCGTATTAATTTTCTTGACAATGTCACTTTGTTTGCAGTGAGATTTTCAGTTATGTTATTATCTCTACTATTAGTGTATTTTTTATATTTATTATTTTTAAGTGTTACAATATGTTTTTCAGGGGCACCATTTTAAGTTAATAAGAAAATTTATTTTCTTCCATAAATAGATAGATTCGACATTAAGTTAAAGAGTCATAGATATCAAAGTAACTGCCTCTAAAATTTGTGAAATGCTTTATTAATAGAGACATGAGAAATACAAAACTGAATTAAGATTATACATGAAATAGATCGAAAATGATTGGAAAAATGGACTATGCGGCAGCCAAGTGAAGAAACCAACAAGATGGAGAGGTAAGCAACAATTACATGGATTTTATTTAAATCAACAATTACAAAAAAGTTAAATCTTTTTCAAATACTCATGCCATAAACTCTTATCTCTCGTTAAAAAGCCATAACCTTATAAGAAAGAAAATGATATATTAAAGAACCATAACTTTTATTATATGTACACAATAAACAGAGTACTCTTAATAGTTAGACATATTTTCTTTTAAACCATAAACATATGATTTAAAACATAGAACATATTCTATCTTCGTGTTGCTGTTTAATGGACAGCTATACATTAAACATAACTTTATGGGTTTTTTTTTTCACTACCCTGATTTTGAAAAAAAAAACACATAAATACCTTTATTTCAAATTAATCTACTAAAATGTCTTTTTTTTTTTATAATTTTTTCAATAATACAAGTCGCCATTTGAAATGGTGATTTCTTTAAGGAAGACCAACTTCCAAATGAAGACTTCTCACTTGTTTTTTTTAAAAAAAGAAAATCAATTTTCTTTTTAATTTATAATAGGAAATTAAGTTGGTCCTTTTAAAGAAGTCGCAATTCTAAATGGCGACTTGTAATATTAAAAAGAAATTAAAAAAAAGAGAATATTTTAATAGATTGATTTGAAATGAGAATATTTATGTGTTTTTTTTTCAAAAATAG
>JBBPBS010001017.1:591131-686541 GCA_037974835.1 Cicer judaicum
CAATTAAAAAAAAAAAAAAAAGAGTTTATTTGTTATATTTTCGGTAAGTAATAATGTTTTAAAAAATTATTATTATTTTTAATGGTTCCATCGATTTACTAAACCTTTTAAAAAAATCAAAATATAAAAACCATCTAAAAGTTATTTTGAATAGTTGTTTATTATAATTATATTTTATAGTTGATTATTTTTAAAAAATAATTTTTATTATGATAAACAAATATAAAATAATTTATGTTTTTTTAAATCATTAATAAATAATATTTAAAAAATTTAATGACTAAATATTTCTTTTATAGTATGTAACAAAAGACCGTTAATGCTATAATTTTGTTACTAGTGAAACATTTGATTAAGCGAATAACATAAATAGGTCCAAAAACTAACTTAATAGGGGAAAAATAATTTAAAGTTGTTAACCGAAAATTTAATCAAATAACATCCCTGTGTTTCTTTTACATATTTTTGCATTTTTGGATAATCCACATATTTTCTGCGCGCCATAAAAAATAAAAAGGAAAGAAAGAGAGAGAGAGAATTTTTGGCGCAGGGTCAAAAAATTTGTGTAACTGAACTCATTCACTCGTCATCGATGCACTTCCACAATCTTCCTCGCTCTCCTCCGTCTTCCTCAGGTACATTCTCTCTCTTTTTGAACTTGCAATTTTTTATGCTTTGTTCGTGTTATAGTATAGGGATAGGGATTTTAGGATTATCAAAATCAAAATCAAAATCAAAATCGAAACTAAAATGTTTCTGATGACCTAAAATTGTGCTTGTAATTCAACAGGGAACGCATTATGTCTCATTGGTCAGCATGTAAGTAGGTGGAAGAGTAGTTATTATGAATGTGAATTAAACAGTAGAGTTTTCGATAATAGATTATTATTCCGTAAGAATCAGAGAGGTGCGAAGAAGAAATGTTTAGGAGCGTCCGTATACTGTTCCAGCGATGTTCCCAATAGTTCTTCACTGCCTTCTATTGAGCAACTCAGTGATGCACGAGTTATATATTCCGTCGCTCCATCCATGGGACACAATCAGGTATATCTCCTTTATTTTCTAATAACACTTTCAATTTTCGCTTTCTATACGGGTTGGCTGGATTTTAGTTGTTATAGAGATAAGATAGAAGCTAAATGTTTGTAAGACTCAGTTCAAATGGTAAATGGTAAATGCCGATATTGTTAGACCGAATCTGGATTTGAACTCTGCACTTTGCAGTTGTGTGTGTGAGTTTCAGATCATAATAGTAGTTACCACTGTGTCTACACATAAAAATAAAGATAGAAGCTAACTAGAGCAAATGCAATTCCATAAACACTGAAAACAATGTTTTGAAAATTTTCAGACTTGTTCAGTCTATTTTTAAATTGCATTGTTAAAAACTTCTCTAAAGTAATTTTCGAATTTTATTGTCATTAAAAATGAAAACATGAAACACTAGAATAAACGAGCCATAATTGTTTTGAACTGGAAATCTCAAAGTTTGTTTCCCAAAATTCTTTCGGATCACTTTTATTTTATGTTGATACATACTTCATAAGCTTGTTTGTTCTAACGTAATATTTACTACTGTTGTGTTTGTAACTGTGTACTGTTATGAAGAAATTTAAAAGGAAAGAAAATTGAAGGGCGGATGATCATTTTTATAACTTACATTGTGTTCTGAAATTCAATGGGAGAGACCTCACACTTGGCATTGATAGCAAGTTTGAGGTATGTCCAATCCTTTGAAATTTTGAATTATTTTTTGCACTAATGTTTAAGACATTCTAAAAAGTTTCCCAACAAAAATTTATAATTTTTTAACGAGCGATAAATTAAATATGAATTTTTTAGCATTGATAGCTTAAAAATTCATATTTAATTCGTCATTTGTTAAAAAATTCCATAAAGAATATTCGAAAATTCAAAAGATACATAAATTTCACCTTATAACATTTCAATCACAATTAATTTATTTTTAAAAACATTTTATAGTTTTCTTAACGTATGTTAGTGTTTAAAACAAAAATCTTCTATCCAATCATATGTTAGTGTTTAAAACAAAAATTGTGTAAGTTAAAGAGAATGCATGGTATGGGATGGGACTGGAAAGATACACGGAGGAGTTATTTGTAAAGGAAAGTACAGAGAGGGAGGATTAAGAGCCTTCCTAATGGCAAAAGAAAAATGAAGGAAAAAGGAGCAGAAGTAAAGAACATCAGCTTATATGAGCTTTTAATCTCTCTGCATATCTGGCAAAGATAACCCACTTAAAAAGACCATGAAAACAAAGCTACATAGAAGCCAGTAGCATCTTTAACCTTTTTCTCAATTGTCTTTGCTATTATGTATAAGGCGACATTAACTTTTGCAAAGAAATTGTGCAAAATTCCCTAACTTCATTACTTAATTTCGTCCACAACACATGCACACACTTCCTGGATCTCTTTGGTGCCCTTTACTTTTATGAATCACAAGTTACAACTCTCTAAATAGAATGATAACTGATAATTTATGATGTAATAGCATCTTATTCTTTTTGCTTCTTTTGGTTAGAATTGCCACTATGTCTGAAGTCACATTATTGTGATTGTAATATAAATATTCCACTTATAACAGGAGTCTCATCCAGAATCACATTTTAGAGTTCCCGCAATTGTGAAAGCTCTGGAAGAAATGAAACTCACTTCAAAGGTACTAAATGCTATAGACACTGTTATGTAGAATCTAGAATGTCTACCTTTCTCATTTGTTTATGTCTTGGTGATATGTTCTTAAGACATTCTACTTTTAAGTTTTAACATTGTATTTAGACATCGGCATTTGATAATATATTTATGTCTGAAATTCACCAGAAAAAGAAGAATTGCATTCAAATCTTCGTTTCAAAGTTGAATACTGTAAAAGAAAGAGTTCACTAAATAGACTACATTTTTCCGCAGTACAAAATAAGCTATTTTACCATCTAGAATAAATAACCATTTTCTTTTGTTAATTTGAAATATATCCTATTTGATTGAAAGAAAAATCAACTTCCATGGGCAATCTGTGGCTGGCTATAGGTCTTTCCACATGATTCAATAAGAAAAAGCCTGCCAGTTTTAGGAAAAAACAACTTAACTGGACAATATGTGCAACTGTATTATGATTAGCCATACTTCAGTGAAATTAAATAGTAGTTAAGTATTTTCATTTCCACAGCAACTTTTTCTTTTTTATGCATGATTCAGTTCCGTGGCTCTGAGGTTGTTGAACTTCAAAATTTTGAGCCTGCTACGATCGATGACATTGCAAGTGTGCATGCAAGAGCCTATGTTTCTGGGCTTGAAAAGGTAACATTTTTTGTTATAAAAGTTTCCTTGCTTTAGCTATTTCTCATGTGATAGGCTGTGTTAATACAATTATGGTATTTTTTTTATTTTATATTTACTTAATAAATTATTCTTGGCAAATTTGCTAAAATATTGCTGGCAAAATTATTCCAGAGGTCTCTTGATTTTATTCTTTCTTTTATGCCCTGCATTACTTTCCAATTCTTGCTGTAGTACTTCCAGCAATACATGATACATCATAAGAATCATTTGGCTAAACGAGAAAGAAATGGCCATGACAGAGAGAAAGAGCTGTACAAAGGCGCTTGTAAAAGTTGGCGAGAAGTGTAGGGTTGCACGTGTTTCTGTAGGATAAATAAGGATGAGCCCCAAAGGATCAAGTGGTCTAGGCCTTATAGTTAGATTTGATAAGGGTATAAAATTATTTAATTTCATGAAAACTGTAATGAGTAGGGGATTCCAGTTATTATGTTAAATAAAGGAGAGGCCAGACTATCAAATACCTGGTGGTTCCTTGTTTTTTCCTCTGCTACAGCAATAAAATTTCCTCTGTTCTTTCTATACATTTTGGGGTCTGAACTGTTGTCTTTCAACAATGATTTTCCTATAATGTGTGCTTCTGAACCAGTTTCTAACAATTTTCTTTCACTCAATGCATTCCTTAATTATAATTTAGTGCACAATGATGATAAAACATCAAGGCGAGGATTTCTGCTGCACATTAAATTGCTCTGTATTTATGCTTAATCTTTACTAATGCCTTCCGAGTTCTGACCAATTAGTTCGTAAGTATCCTTGTTTTTTGTTCAAAACTTCAAATCACTGGCTATTGGCATAGTTTGCTATTCTTGAGCATTTCATGATTTGTATATAATCTTATTTTACCATGACATGGAATTCTTGTTCTGAAGTTTGACATTTTTCCTCTCCTGAATCTTTACAGGTTATGGATCAAGCTTTGGAGAAGGGCCTTATTCTCATTGAAGGCTCTGGACCAACATATGCTACTTCCACTGTAAGTACTATGCTCAAGCTTTTTCTTGTTTTCCCAAGCTCAGTGTCTGCAGAAAGTCGTTCTATTCTAGAAACTTTGGTATTTAGTTCATTGTGGTAGAAGATTCACTTATTCAGTGGAAAATCATAATGATTCACGTGTTTATGCATGCTTATTGTGGTATTCATGGTGCAGACCTACCAGGAGTCAATTGTAGCAGCTGGTGCTGGATTGGCCTTAGTTGACTCAGTGGTGATCTCTCAACCTGGCATGTCAATCTCTTGGTGATAATCTGTGTGTTTGTTTTGGGGAGGGGTAAGTGAGTGGAGATGAATATGTACATGTCTGCTTCTTGTAGCGATGTGCATATTGGAAACTGTTTTGTTCGCTGTTGGAAAGTGGTTTTCTCAGAACCAGATATTAACTGAAAATGCATACATGTACCCTTTTTTTACCTTCAAATGGTTGGGGGTGATGGGGAGACACAAATATATCGAGTTTTTGAAATAAAATTGTGTTCCTATTTGGCTTTTTTAAGTCTCCAATGCATTCTAAGGTGTTGGAGATTTTAAATGATTTTTGAGTCTCCACTTACTAGCTTAAGTTTTAGAAACATGGTATCAATGCCTCTGTTCCCAAGTGGGCAAGAGTTTGACCCTTGTTGTCCGTATTCTTTGTAGTTAAATTGTATTTTAGCATGAGGTGAAGGTCGTCTATGTTGTCTAGACTTCAATCCCAAACGGCTTTTTATCGAAACCAAATATCTTAAGAGATATAAAAATATTTCAGGGCCTCCATCTGATAGCTTAAGTTTTTAGGATAGTTGGTCTTTGACATAAATAGTTCAAGAATTGTATGGAACTAGAGATTGTACTCATTATTTTGATATAATTAATTTTCTCTTATTCAATTTCATATTCAGGTTGCAGCTTCAAAGATAAATAAAGATTCGCCTACTGGTTTTGCTTTGATAAGACCACCAGGACATCACGCTGTTCCAAAAGGACCTATGGGCTTCTGCATTTTTGGAAATGTGGCCATTGCGGCTCGTCATGCTCAGCGTGTTCATGGACTGAAGCGTGTGTTTATAATTGACTTTGATGTTCACCATGGGAATGGAACCAATGATGCTTTCTATGATGATCCAGATGTATTTTTCCTTTCCTTCCATCAGGTAAGCGACAAGTTTGGTCCATAGCTCTGATTACATTTTCTTGTTTCCCTTCATTGGTGTTCTTAAAAGCCATTCACAAAAGAGAAATAGCAACAAAAAAAAAAGGTATAGACTCAGTATCCAGGACTCTTTGAGTGGTCTGTATCTACTTCACTAAACCCTCTACTGAAAGCATTCCTCTCCTCATTGTTCCATTCTTTCCCGTCTATGTTCTCACTCTTCTCTGCAGAACTCCCTTCTTTCCCACCATCTTTTGCCAGCTTGGCATTTTGTTAAGGCTCAAACGTTCAAACCCATGGCATGGATTTTCTTTAATTTTCAACATATAGACAGTTTTTTTCATTTTCCCTTATTATATCCATGTAATTGCTATGTCTCCCCTGATATTTGATTTAACTTTAAGCACATTATATTCTATTATACTCGGTGTATTTAGAAGTAGTAATCCCCCCTACAGGAAAACATTTATGCAGTCGGACAAGATAAACTGGCATAAACTTCATAATTACATTACTAAGAGAAGACTTAATCAAATATATTAATGTCTCCATTCCTTGCATCAAATTCCTGTATATTAGCATACAATAAAAATCAGACACATTTCCCCCTCCACCCTATTTGCACTTGCACATGCCAACATACAAAATGATAACATGACCGGGAACATGACATTTGGAAGTTCTGTTTTTTCAAAGAGAAGTGCTAGCAACGTTCACTTTTAACCCTTTCTGGTTTCAACACTCACTCTTTTATTGGGTAAAATTTATGTAGGTCCCCACCATTTTATGTGGGACCCATTCTCAAAATGGTGAGACCTACCTGAATTTCAACCAGCAAGAGAGAGTGTTAGAGTGAGTGTTGCTAGCACTTCTCTTTTTCAAATTGTCCCTTGGGGGTAGGGGGATAGGTAATTGGGTGAGGGAGGAGATTATGTCCAGAAATACATGAGATATTAGTGTGTTTAAAATATGAAGAAGAAAAAAAAAATAGTATGATTTTGAGCTTTGTTATGTTTAATGACTCAGGATGGAAGCTATCCAGGTACTGGAAAATTTGACGAGGTGGGTGCTGGGGATGGGGAAGGAACTACACTTAACCTGCCTCTTCCTGGAGGTTCAGGTGGTACTGCTATTAGATCTGTGTTCGATGAAGTTATTGTACCTTGTGCTCAAAGATTTAAGCCAGACATCATTCTTGTTTCTGCTGGGTGAGTATTTTTGAATCACTATCATCAAAGCAAAGATGGAATAACAAATTCACTATCAATTTCAGCAAGTTGCATTCCAGCATCTCTCTTGATTTTTTAGGTTCTCAAGCACAGTTACAAACTCAATTACACTATGAAATTCTTATTAAATTTTTCATTCAGGAAAAGAGTCATTCATGCAAATTCTTGTCATTCTTGTTCTTACATTTGGAATTTTGCGATTTCGATTGTCAGGTATGACGGCCATGTGTTGGATCCACTAGCAAATCTTCAATATACAACGGGAACATATTACATGCTTGCGTCCAGTATTAAACAACTAGCGAAAAACTTATGTGGGGGCCGATGTGTATTTTTCTTGGAAGGAGGATATAATCTCAAGTCTCTCTCATATTCAGTGGCAGACACATTTCGCGCACTTCTCGGGGACAAAAGCTTGGCATCTGAGTTTGATAACCCAAACATTTTGTATGAAGAACCAACAATAAAGATTAAGCAAGCAATTCAGAGGATTAAACACGTACATTCCCTGTGATGTGGAATTTCAAAACCCAACATCTGTTTAGCATTACATTTTTCATTTTCTGTGGGTTCCATCCCAAGTTAATGTCTAAATCCCTTGTGCGGGCATCGTCCCACTTGTTACATAGAAGAAGCCAATTCATGGTGCATGATTGCTGTGGCATGTGCCCTTGAATAAGAACTTTATTCCTGTCATAAAACCTGTCAATATAAATTAATTTATTTTGGGACGAGATTATGAAAAGTTTTTTATCTGTAAACTAATTTTGTTATATTTCATTGTTATTAAGTCAAATGATATTCTCATTCCAAAAACATTTAAGAATTTTTTACTTAAAGTGTATCATAATTTTGTTTTAAAACCTCATACATTCAAGAGTTACTTAGAGCGTCCATAATTGGGGTGGTTCACCTATTTAGCAGTGAATTAAATAAGAAATTTGAATCTTCTCTTATTTCCTCTCTCCTTTTCATAGCGATACAAGCAATCGCTTTCTCAACTTTATTTGTGTAACGTTTATCAAAATTGTTGTCTTTATTCCATTGTGGGTTAAATGTTTGTAGTGCTCATGGACAATGATGTCTATAAAAGTATATATCCACCCATCACTTTTTTATGGGTCTCTGTTGAATAAACTGTATTAAAATAATGCAGTGTTGTTGAAATATGTCGATAAAAATTATTTGTGGAATTTAGTTAATATTTTTTGAAGTATTGGGGTGAAAAAATTGATTAATTATTATATATAATATTAAAAAAAAATTATAAATCAGTGTAGTGTGAATAAGTTCCGTTCAAAGATTCAAACGATGCAACACCATCACATTTTAAAAATGATTCTCTAATACTTTTTGGTCTGATAAACACTATAATCTTTATTATTTAAGTTTGAAAACTACATGTTAAGTTTGGCATCTGAGTATGACTTAATGACCCCCACCATTTTGCATGAAGAAGTAGCCAACGGTAAAGGGTGAACAAGCAATGCAGATAAAACACGTTCATTCCCTGTGGATTGTGATGTTGAAAATCAAAACCTGTCATGACAAACATTTATGTCTACCATTAAAATTTTAATTCTATGTAGGTCCCATCCATCCAAAGTTATGTCTGATCACATAGAAGAGCTTTGCACACTGGAGTTCTGTTCTTGTGGTCCATGAACAAGATGCTTCAAATGTTATTTATTTTTTATCTCCTGATATAAAAATGTTTTATATGAGTTACATTTCAGGGACTTGTTAGAGTTAGGTCAGATTTAAAAAAAAAATAAAAAATGATCACCGGTATTTATGGATCATTCACCATCCTAGGAAATATTAAGTTTTGGTGTGGTTTTTTACTTATAATTTTATCCTTTATTAAACTATTTTATTTGCATCTCTACCATTTTTAATTAAATAATTAATTTTTTAAGTATCTATACTGTTATATAAAAGATACAAAGTTCTGGTGTATCCTTTTTTCTTCTTCAAAATTTTATCTTCATTTAAATTATTTAATTTATAATTTTTTTATTTTTTTATCAATTAAATCACTATTTTATTTTATTTTTACATAATCATATAAAAATTTGAACTTTTTATTATTTTTAGTGATAAAAATAGAATATAAAGGAAATGTCAAATTTTGGTATAACCTTTTTTTTCTCTTTCAATTCTACTATTTATTTAAGTTTTGGTGTAATTTTTTTTTTCAATCAAGTAATTTTGTTTAAATTAATATATTTATTGTATCATAACTCAACTGATAAATGTCGATGTATATTTAAATTTAAAACCTTACAGTTGTAATTGTATAAGTTAATTATGATAAAATTTATCATAATATATATATATATATTATTAATTTTTTTATTATTTACTAATTAAATAACTAAATCTCAATTGTCGAATATTATTTTTATCGAAAAATAAAACGAGACCAACGCGTTAGCTGCACGCTATTTTTTCTTCTAAGTCTTCTTCTTACTATATCATTCTTAGTAAGATTATAGCATAAATTTCTAGCTAATTGGACAATTAAAAACAACATCTAAAAGAAATGGAGAGAAAATATTCTATTTTAGTGTGATTTGATCCCCTTTTGATTAAATATTCCATTTTCTCCAAAGTTAGATATGGTAAATTGTAGTCGTTAATTTGTTATAGGGAGAGAAATTTTATTAATAACATGGATCAAGAATTTGTTACATAACATTCCTTCAATATCTCAATCCATATGACTGAGTTACTTATAATGATGAAGCTAAAGAAAATTGTCTATGTTCTTTTTAAGAAAAAAACACTTGTCTATGCATCAATGTAGTGATGGGTAAAGGTGTGTGACCCACTAACAACTGCATGAGCATGACTCATGAGCTCATCAACTTTATCCTTTACAAGCGTAATGATGATTAACGAAACACGTACTACTAATTACCGCTAAAAAAATTCAGCTACAACCACTATATATTATTAATTATTCTTTAGGAAATGCATTATTATCCAACCAAGCTATTTGTGTTTCTTCTCTTTCTTCGATTAAGTATGGAATAACGGTGTGATAGCTAGACTTTAGTATCACTTGTTGGACAAAGAAGTTCACCCAAAAAAATTTGAATGAACAAGACTTGTTTACAAAAGAATTTGGTAGAAGGAATAATATATATAAGGTATGTACGGTTAATTTAGGAGGAGACAATATCTCTTAAAATTTCTATAGTTGGGAAGAGAACATTATAATTAGTGTGCCGCTGACACACCTAGTTGCATATGCTTCTTTATTCTTAAGTCCTCATAATTAAAAAAAGAGAAAATAAACAAAGAAATATTGTAGCCTCTACTCGCTCTCGCTCCTCATAAAATTGGGCGTTGGTTCCACCTTTCCAATTCTAGTTAATTAGAAGAAGAAAAAATAAAACTTCTTATAATTTTTTTTAATTAATAATAAAAATAGATTATTAAAATAATAATAATAAATTATTAAAATATTACTTAAAATTAGTTCTAAGGTTTGGATAATCTAATACAGTCTCTCTTCTTTCAAGTCTCATCTTCTTATCTTCCTTTGGACTCTCTTCCTAAGTCGCGATGCTAGCTGCAAATGTCGTTTATTGGTCTTGATCATCGATCTATCGATCTGGTTCTTATCTTTTTTTAGATTCTTAAATAACTTTTTTAAATAAATAGAATAAAAAACAAATGTCAAATGGTTGTTGTCAGACATAAACTTCTTTTTATCCTTAATACAATGTAAATGTAAATAATATTATTGGATAATTTTTAAATCACAACCAAATCATTGATATTATATTAAAAATTATGCAATTTAAGAGATAAACGAAAAATAATATAGACATTTATTATAATTTATACTAATAAATATAATAACTACCTAAATTTGAATGATAAAGTAACTAATATCCAACGACAAACTCTAACACTTTAATTACCTATTAAACTATTATCTATTAACAAACTTCTACATATTAGTGTATAATATATATAATATAGTGCAATACTATTTATTATCGATGATTTCAAGACTTAGAAAACAAATACCACGACTTTAATTCAATGTAAATATCTATTTTTACATATTATATTTTTATTTTTATTGATGTTCTATTGAATTTTTTATAAAAGTGTCTGAATTTTGTTCGAAGAACAATTCAATTTAAGTGATTTACACTATTAATTAATGTGTGAAAACTAGATAATTTTTATTTTGAAAGATAAATTTTCAAAAAAAAAAATATCCATTCATTCAAATTAGAATAATACACTGAAATTTTACAATTAGTGTAAAAAATATATATAAATATATTAATGCAGTATTGGATAAGAGTGAAATATCCTTACATTCTCCTCTGATGTATATTTTTTCCTTATCCAAAAAAAGTTCAAAGCTAGAAAAACAATGTCGGTAAGTGAATTATTCTATGTGTCTGTACACGTGTGTGGTGTGATGATAATGCAAAACATATTTGAAATCATATATTTCCATATGAATCTGCCTGCAATATAAAATCTATTAGTCATGGATTATGCAAACTTGTAGTAGCTAGCTACAATGGGGTAGGGAAATAATTGACCACTAAAAAAAGTAGGATTCATGTATTAATTTCGAGATAAGCTCAATTCTCATTAATTATTGTTTATCCTTATTGTTAACTTAAAAATACTAGTTATGATAATGATTAATTTGATGTTAACTTCGGTTACAATGTAACCTTGTTTTTTAAACAACCAATATTATTATGTTAATAATACTAAAAGCCACCACTAAAATAATATTGGACAAGTGAGACACATTAATAGACGTTAGACAACAAAGCAACTTTATATCCTTTGTAACTTGTATTGGTAGGATAGTTTGCTTTGTTTGGCGGCCCCACTTTCTTATAGTGGTATTCCACGCAACGCTGGCAGACCAATTCTTTTTCTCATTCACAATCAACCAAACTCTCTCTATCTTTCTAATTGCTATATAAGGCTAAGCATTATTGAGGAATTTCCCAACAATCATATTCAATTATAGTAATATATATATATATAGCCCAAAGTGCCAAATTAAATCCATATAGTCTAATTAGAAACTATATAACAAAATGTTGGGGAGTGAAAATATGAAGCTTCCTCCTGGGTTTTACTTTTCTCCAACGGATGAAGAACTTGTTCTTCATTTTCTATATTATAAGGCTTCTAATTTACCATATCATCCTAACATCATACCTCATCTTCACTTGTCTCATATTGATCCTTGGGAACTATACGGTATGTTGTACTACATTAATGTTGTCGATATAGTTTTGTATTTTTATATTAATTTCTCTCTTTCTCTCGCTGAGTCATGTCAATAGTTATAAATAATTTTTATACTTTGTTGACAAACAACTTCATTTTATAAAGCATCAACAAATGATGTTTGATTTGTGAACTGTTCGAGAACCTTATTAATGAAGGACTTTGATACAATTTCAATACAAATAACATAACTAGCCTTGCTAATATAGACATCTCATCACTTAATTTGTAATATTTTTTATTTCAATGTTGAAGTGATATATATATATATATATATATATATATATATATATATAGTTAGCCAATATTAATTAATTAATGTACTATTAGAAGAAGAAAAAAAATGAATTAACAAAAAAATTTAAATAAAAAAAAATGAAATTCATTCTCTATAGTTCTATATATTTGTTTTGTCGATTTTTCTTTATATAATTATATTTTCATTGCTAATTAAATTTATATGCGATACGTACGTGTAAATATCTCCTGTCTACAATAGATTATATGCTAAGAGAGTTTTTCGAATGAAATAGTGTCACTTCTATTGATAATAATTTTTTCTTACCCAATTTTTCTTTTTAAGAATAAATGTCTTTCCTATAAAATGCATATATAAAAATAGGTTTTAACTGAAACCCGTGAAATAATTAATCTAAAAATTATTTGTAAATGACACCCCAAGAAACAGAAAAAATAAAATAACATTTCAGTACATTAGAGTTTGATTACATATAGTTTCCAGCAATAATTTATTTTAACCTACGTAACTTTGTTTTATATTTATTATATTTTAAGTCATTAAAATTTTATATTTAAAAAAAAAAAAAAACTATATTACTCTTGCATGTCTTAATTATATTTATATATATACATACAGGTAAAGCGTTATCAAGTGGAAATGAACATTACTTCTTCACGGAAATGAAGGAAAGTAGATCAAATGAAAATGGATACTGGAAAGAAATAGGGGCTACAAAACCTATAGTTTCAGCTGCTAATAATAAATTGGGAATGAAGAAATATCTTGTGTTCACTCTTAGGGAAGGAACACAAACCAATTGGATAATGGAAGAGTATCATATTTGTTCATCCACATCTCCAATTAATCTTGTGAGTTATTATTTTGTTTTCTTATCATTTGCTAGTTGCATATTCCTAATTAATTATTAACCATATATAGTAAGTCCTACTATTTTCAATTTTATCTAAAATAAATATTAACTCAACATTAAATGAATTAACTTGGTTTTTAATTAAGAAATGAAGAAATGTTTTTTCAAATCGTATTAATTAATTTTATGATTGTGCAAAACAGGAAGAGAGTTGGAGCAAATGGGTTTTATGCAAAGTGTATGAAAAGAAGATGTCACAACAAGTTTGTTATAGCGATGATGATGTTGACAGTGGAACAGAGGTGTCATGGCTGGATGAAGTTTTCATGTCCTTAGATGATGATCTTGATGAAACAAGCCAACCTAATTAATTTATTAGCATCAATATTGTATATTATTATATCACTCTAATCTACTTGAACTTTTAATTTCTGAGTTATAATTATTTTGAGAACCATATAAGCAAGGGAGAATCTCTAGGTAATGGATATTCACTCATACTAATAGTAGTCATATGATATCTTTTCCGTTAAATAAAAAATAATCATCTTATCTTATTTTTATATGTTCGGTTGCAAAACAAATATTTAGCAAGTATTTACAGATATTATTTTTCAAATAATAAAACATCTATATGTAAAATTATTTATTTTCTTTCAATATTTCTGTAAAATATGTAATCCACTGTTGTCAACACCAAAAATATTAATAAATAAAAATACTAAAATATTAATATATATTTTATGTATATCACAAAATTTTATCATAAATGTATTAACAAACTAATAAATAAACAAAATTTAATAATTTTATTAATTTATTAAAGAATATGAATATACATGAACATATATATATATATTATTACATCTATGTTATATATTCATTAATCAATGAATAGTCAAAATATCAATTTATTTTATCGATATATATCAATTATACTACCGTCTTATATTCATTATAAATTTTATCTACAAATACAAATACTCGTAGACACATAATTATTGTCATTTCTAGTTGCTACTGAATTATTACAATAAATTATTTTTAATCATGGTAGAGTTATGACATATATACAGTTTCATTGCCAAAAAAATAGTAAAAGTTTGTCTACATTTTCGCACAAAGATTAATTGGTAGTGAAAATATTTTTATAAAAATATGAATATATGAAGATTAATTAATATTTATATTAACAATAATATGTATGAATTAAATTCATATAAACTTTCTAATATTTTTTTATAAATATAATAACCCACAACATATGGATTGGATCCCAATCCACACCTGGGACATGTATGAATTACCAATTAGGATATACTTGACTTCTTTTGTTTTTGTGACTCCACTAATTAAATAGCGTTATTAATCTAATTAATGAGTTTTTAAAATAGAGACCCTATGTAGATAAGCCATTGATGTAATTAATGATTTTTAAAATATGAGATATGCCATTGTTTCACATTGAACCACATTAATAGTTTTAATTAAGTTGAATCTTGAAATTCTATTGAAAAGAAAATAGCGATATCTTTCTTTTAAAAAAAAATATAACAAAAATTATTGTTTTTGAGTTTCGTAAAACTGTTTAAAAATCACTTTATGTCATCAAATATATAACTGGATTGAGTCGCAAATTATATTGCTTTTTTTAAGATATTTTGCTATAATGTAAAAATTGTTCAAGACAGACTATCTACCACGAAGCCTCCAAAATAAAACAGTTCAAATTCACTGTATTAGAGTTTCATTACACTGTAAAAAACCGTTATAAAATTACACCTTCAATAGGACGGTTAAAATCACTCTCAATATGAAGATTAAACTCATTCACAATATGATATTATGACCACTCATAAATTGACGGAACTCTGGCATAACAACCGCTCTAGAAACTAATAGGACTACGATACAAAACCGCTCTAAAAATCGAAGGAACTACGACATAACAACCGCTCTAAAAAACGAAATGACCACAACCAAACAAACACTCTAAAAACGAATGGACTACGACATAACAACTCTAAAAAACGAAGGGACTGCATCATAACAACTACTCTAAAAAATTGAAGGGATTACGACATAATAACCGCTTTAAAAAATGAATGAACTACGACATACAATCTAATAAACAAAAGGACAACAGTACAAAACCACTTTAAAATATCAAAAGGACATAAAGAAAAAGGAAAAATGGCTCATAAATCAGTCGAACATAATACAAAAGAGAGAAAAGAAAAAGTTGTGAAATGCATTCAACTTTGGTGTACTTTTTACAATAGTTTAAAATTCATTATATAGTTATAGAAGCAAACCCACATATGTTTTCTATCCAACGTGGAACTTTAGTATTTATAGTGTTGAAAACTACTCAAAATATTATAGTTTTTTAATGTGGGACTTCAAAAAAATTCAATTCACACATTAACATACTTTATGTTCCAACAATCCTTCACTTGAATTTAAAAAAGTGTTTCTAAAATAGCGTCAAACGCTTCTTGACTTGAATCTTTGCATAGTAAGTAAGATTCATATCAACAAAGTAACTCGTAGTATTGAACTTTATCTCTGACATCAAACTCACACACCATACTTTTATATGGTGTATTTTCATAAATACATGCATTAATGACCCTGCACGTGTATCCTAGTATAGTAAACGCTCTAGGAATTATACCTCAAAATTCCATAGGAAGCAACCTCACTTCCACATTCACATGTGTGAGTCTATCAAGAGTACTTTTGTAGCTAGGTACTCCACTCCACATAGAGTATAAATCTCATTAAAATTATTTATTATTTCATCATATTATCGCTTCAGGAATCATGCTTCTCATATTTATAATAGGATTTTTATCTCATATTACCCATTGAACCTAATTCTTGGGATCTCCAGTCTTTTAGTTCGGGTTACCATCAGGAGTGACTCTATAAGCACTATTCTCGTTATTTTAGATGTATTTATGACTTTCTCTCTATCTAACTCTTTCGTCAAATGATCTGCTAAATTCTCATCAGTGTATACATGATCTACTATGACAACTTCTTTAGAAAGTAACTCTCTAACAACGATGTGCTTACAACAAATTTGTCGTCTTTTATCGTTGTAATAACGATTCTTAATCTCTGTAGTAGTCGCGGTACTATCATAGTGGATCAATACATCTATCATAGGTTTTTTTCCATAAAGGGATCTCAACTAGCAAATATCTCAACCAACTCGCTTCTTCACTAGTAATAGTTAGTGCTATCATTTCAGAATCCATAGTGACTGAGTCAATATTGTTTCTTCTTCGATTTTCAAGATACAACACCACTAGTTATACTAAAATATAGTCATTGGTTGTTTTGGAGTCATCTGATAAAATGTTTCAATCAGGAATATTGTATTTTTCAAGGATGACGGAAAATCTTTGATAATATAATCCTAGACTCATGGTCCTTTTTAGGTATCTCATGACTCTTTCGATAGTGTGTCAATACTTCATACTAGGTCTACTAGTAAATCTGCACAAAAGTCTCATGACGAAGGCAATGTCAGGTCTAGTATAGTCAGTGGCATGTATGAGGCTGCTAATGATGCTCACATATTCAGTTAGCCTAACACATTCACAAGTGATCTTGAAAGGTTTCACACTTGGATCATATGGTGTGCAAGAAGGTTTATAGTCAAAGTAATTATATTTCTATAGGATTTTTTCAACATAGTGAAATTGATCCAAAGAAATTCTCTTTTCTGACCTAGTAATCTTGATTTCGAGGATTACACTTGTATATCTGAGGTCTTTCATATCAAAATGGTTACTCAACAATGATTTCACAATATTTACAACATAAATGTTTGAATCAAATATTAGTAAGTCGTCTACATTGAGGCATATGATAGTGCAAATGTCATTTTCAGATTTGTAGTAAATACATTTGTCACTTTCATTCACTTTTAAACTCATTTGATATAATCAAGTTATCAAACTTTTCATGTCATTTCTTAGGAGCTTGCTTAAGACCATATAGTGATTTATCTAACTTACAGACTTTGTTTTCTTGTCCATGAATCACAAAACCTTCAAGATGTTCCATATAAATTTCTTCTTCCAAGTCACCATTTAAAAAGGTTGTTTTCACATCCATTTGATGTATCACCAGGTTCTGAATAGCCGAAAGTGATATGAACACCCTAATTGATGTTATTCCAGTGACTGGTGAAAAAATGTCGAGGAAATCTATATTTTCTTTGTCTAAACATTTGACTACAAGGCATGCCTTGTATTTATCAACTCAAATTTTAGTTTTTTTTTTTTCAATATTCATTTACAAACCTATTGATTTGCAACCAAGAGTAAAGTCTACTAAATGCAAGGTCCTGTTAGACTCTAGAGAATCCATCTCATCGTTTATTGATTCTTGCAATAAATCTGCATCCAAAGATGACAAAACTTATTAAAGATTTGTAGGATCCTCTTCTAAAGTATAGGTTGCATATTTAGGTCCATAATTTTTAGCAACTTTTACTCTCTTACTCCTTCAAATTTTTGTTTCGTCTTGTTTGTTGTTTTTAGTGCTTCTTGTCACAAAAACTTGACTAGGATCGTTGCCCCCACTATTTCACGATTTGAAAGGAAACTTATTTTCATAGAAGTCGACATCATTTGATTATATGATTACTTTCGCATTTAGATCATAAAACCTATACGCTATTGTTTACTGCATACCTAATGAATACACATTCATATGCTCTACTGACGAGTTTAACTCGCTTGAGATCAGAGATTTTGACATATGCCAAAAAAACTCATGTTCAAAGATAAAATAAGTTGAATTGTATTTTCTTCATTATCTCATACATAGATGTTTTGTTTTTAGATTTATGAACTCTAAACATAACAAACAAATAAAATAATTTCCCCCCACCAGTTAGATGCAGCACCAGAGTTAAGAATAATAACAACAACGAGTTTAGTATGAGTTTTATTATTTCTTTCAGCTTTACCATTCATTTCAGGTAAATACGGTGCATTAGTTTCATTGATAATTCTTTGGATTTTATAAAACTCATAGAATAAACTAGAATCATACTATGTTCATCTATCACTACGAAACCTCTTAATCTTTTTACTAAATTGATTTTCTATTTCAGTTACAAAAATCTTAAACATGTCAAACATTTCACTTTTATTTTTTGATATATAAAAGTATAGTGAGAGCAATCGTCAATAAAAGTGATGAAATAATGTTTTCCATTTTTATTTAATGTCTCATCAAATTCACATATATCAGAGTGTATTAAGTCTAAAGGTTCAGATTTTGTAACTACTGATTTATGTGAGCTCTTAGTTATTTTAGTTTGACTACAAAAATCACATTTTTCAACATTAAAAAATAACTTTAGAATTAAACATGAGTTATTTAAGTTTGAAATCTGGTGTTTATATCATATAGTCTAGCATGTCAAAAATTAAAATCAAACTAACATGTAAGTAAAAAGAGACATTTTATTGATTTCAACATTCAAACAGAATGAGATATATTAAATTTCAACATTTAATTTAAATATGTCATGAGTGGTGTACCTTAATAGATGATCTCATGAGTTATCTTCGAAATTTTACAGGAGTATGCATCCACAGATCTGTCATCGGTCATGTGATACTTTGGATAGCAGCTCACAACATACTTATTTAGAGCATCTCAAATATCTCTAACAGTGTTGTTGGAACTGTAGTAGTTATATATATCATCAACAAATTCATTAAAAATATAATTCTTATCATTATTCTCTCATGGGTTAACTCTCCAGATTTTTTATCCTTTTCTATTTGCTTCAAAATGAAACAACTTATTGAAATTAGAGGCAACAAAACCAAATTCAATCATCTCTTCGATTGACATGGCAGGAAAAAAATGTCTTAAAATTGTTTTTGAGTTTCGAAAAACTGTTTAAAAATCATTTTATGTCATCGAAAATATTATTGGGTTGAGTCGCGGATTATGTCATTCTCTTTAAGATGTTTCACGGTATTGTGCAAGATAGACTATCAACCACAAAGTCTCCAAGATAAAACAATTCAGATCCATTGTATCGGAGTTTCACTCCACCGTAGAAAATCGTTCTAGAACTACACACTTAATATGGCAGTTAAAGCCACTCGCAATATGACGATTAAAGTCACTCGCAATATGGTACTATATCATAAATTGATGGAACTATGGCATAAAAACTATTCTAGAAATCGATAGGACTACGGTACAGAATCGTTTTAAAAATCGAAGGAACTACGGAATAACAACTACTCTAAAAAACGAATATAACAACCGCTCTAAAAAACAAAGGGACAATAGTACAAAACCGCTTTAAAATACGGGACAAAAAGAAAGGAAAAATGGCTCGTAAATAAGTCGAGCATTATATAAAAGGGAGAAAAAATAAAGTTGGAAAATGCATCTAACATTGAGTATTTTTCATAATAGTTTGAAACTCATTATATATGGATAGAAGCAAACTCACATATGTTTTCTATCTATTGTCGGACTTTAGTATTTATAGTGTTAGAAAAAAAATTTGTTGGTATAAATTTGTAGTCAGTGGCTTAGAAAAATTAAAAGGCCTCAAAAATAAAATAACAGAAGCAAAAGAAAGAGAATGTAGAAATCAGCAATAGATGAATCAAGTGTTTTGTGAAATGGTTGAATGATAGATAGTGCATTAATCTAGCATGTAGGGAAAGTAGCTGCATTACCTGATAGTATACTCAAGTGTCAGGTGAAATGTCCAATTCGACACAAACTGAATGGCTTACAGAATTCAAAATCCTTCAACTGATAAATTTTACAGCATATTCAAAGTTCTTACAGTTCCTGAGACACAAATTGAATGGCTTGCAGTCAAAAACATTTACAGATAAAAACAGCTCCTAAGAATATTTGATACTTTCAAAAATACCAGTCTAGTCAAGACAATCAAATCAAACAATAACAGATACTTACAGTTCAATTCCCATGCTTCAACCAACTAGATAAATCACCATAAATATAATTGTCATAAGAGGTAAGAGCTAGCATATAGTCAATCATAACACACACTCATAAGTAGTAGTCACAGCTCATAAAATATTCATTTGCAAAATCACTTCATATGCAATTGGAAAGGGACTAGGGTCATCAAAACACAAGATATCAAAGTATTCATTCTTGTTTCACACTATGGATAAAAACTCATTAAAATTGCATTACGACACAACTAGCTTTCACATGAAGGACTCATCCATCATTTTTGGATCCCTTACAAAAATCATGGAACAAAGTATATCCAACTTGCATTCGAAATTGGGGTTATTGCACTCATGTGTATTACCATCCCTCATATTTAGATAATAAAAAAATATTTCATTTCACTTCTCAACAGTTATTGAGGCATCCATCCATAACAAACCATGATCAACAGACCTTTAGGGTTCTTCGATATATCAAAAACGAAAATTGGATATCCTAATATGTATCAATTAAAAACCAAGCACCCAAATTTGTTTGAATGAAAATTCTAAAACTGTGTGAAACTCCATTATTGTAGCAAATTAAAAATTTATTTCAATATATTGAGAAAGAACACATTTTCTCAATTAAAGTTTTTTTCCCTCAAACAGAAGTTTGAATGTTCCTGAATAATCAAGAAAGAGAAAATGGATATCTCATTCATAAACATACGGGCAAAAATTGTTGGCATGGAATTCCAAAACTGTGTATAACTCCATTATCCTAACAACAAATTTCTTTCAAAATCTTAATAAAAAATAGGGTATTGGAATAGAGCTTGTTTGCTCAATTAAAGTATTATTTTGTTCTTTAAGCAGAAAATTAAATGTTCTTGAATAATCAAGAATGAAAAAATTGATATTTCAATCATAAATCATACGGCACAAACATTGTTGGAATGAAAATTCTAAAATCTTGATACCAAATAGTATCTTGGGACAAAGCATTTTGCTCAATTAAAGTTCTAATTTTTTCTCAAGCAGAAGATTGAATATTCTTGAATAATCAAAAATGAGAAAATTGATATCTGAATCATAAACCATATGGGACAAACATTGTTGAAATAAAAATTTTAAAATCTTGATGTCAAATAGTATCTTGGGTCATACTCAATTAAAGTTCTATTTTTTTCTCAAATAGAAGATTGAATGTTCTTGAATAATCAAGAATGAGAAATTGGTATCTCAATCATAAACCATACAGCACAAACATTATTGGAATGAAAATTCTAAAATTTTGATATCAAATAGTATCTTCGGACATAGCAGGTTTGGTCAATTAAATTTCTAATTTTTTCTCAAGCAGAAGATTGAATATTCTTGAAGAATCAAGAATGCGAAAACTGATATCTCAATCATAAACCATACGGGACAAACATTGTTGGAATGAAAATTCCAAAATTTTGATGCCAAATAGTATATTGAGACATAGCATGTTTGCTCTAAAGTTATAATTTTTTCTCACGCAGAAGATTGAATGTTCTTGAATAATCAAGAATGTGAAAATTGATATCTCAATCATAAACCATACGGGACAAACATTGTTGGAATGAAAATTCCAAAATCTTGATGTCAAATAGTATTTTGGGACATACTCAATTAAAGTTCTATTTTTTTCTCAAATAGAAGATTGAATGTTCTTGAATAATCAAGAATGAGAAATTGATATCTCAATCATAAACCATACAACACAAACATTATTGGAATGAAAATTCCAAAATTTTGATATCAAATAGTATCTTCGGACATAGCAGGTTTGGTCAATTAAATTTCTAATTTTTTTCTCAAGCAGAAGATTGAATATTCTTGAAGAATCAAGAATGAGAAAACTGATATCTTAATCATAAACCATACGGGACAAACATTGTTGGAATGAA
The DNA here is from genome assembly GCA_037974835.1 of Cicer judaicum. Lineage (NCBI taxonomy): Eukaryota > Viridiplantae > Streptophyta > Magnoliopsida > Fabales > Fabaceae > Cicer > Cicer judaicum. The sequence goes on from JBBPBS010001017.1 coordinate 613,154, forward strand.
AATTCCAAAATTTTGATGCCAAATAGTATTTTAGGACATAGCATGTTTCTCAATTAAAGTTCTAATTTTTTTCCCAAGCAGAAGATTGAATGTTCTTGAATAACCAAGAATGAGAAAATTGATATTTCAATCATAAACCATACGTACAAACATTGTGGGAATGAAAATTACAAAATCTTGATCTCAAATAGCTTCTTGAGACATAGTATGTTTGCTCAATTAAAGTTCTAATTTTTTCTTAAGTAGAAGATTGAATGTTCTTAAATAATCAAGAATCAGAAAATTGATATCTCAATCATAAATCATATGGAACAAACATTGTTGGAATGAAAATTTCAAAATCTTGATGTCAAATAATATCTTAGGACATAGCATGTTTGCTCAATTAAAGTTTTAATTTTTTTCTCAAGCAGAAGATTGAATGTTCTTGAATAATCAAGAATGAGAAAATTAATATATCAATTATAAATCATATGGGACAAATTGTTGGAATGAAAATTCCAAAATCTTGATTCTAAATAGTATCTTGAAACATAGCATGTTGCTCAATTAAAGTTCTAATTTTTTCTCAAGCAGAAGATTGAATGTTCTTAAATAATCAAGAATGAGAAAATTAATATCTCAATCATAAACTATTCGGGACAAACATTGTTGAAATGAAAATTCCAAAATATTGGTGCATAATGGTATATTGGGACATAACATGTTTGCTCAATTAAAGTTCTAATTTTTTTTTAAGAAGAAGATTGAATGTTTTTGAACAATCAAGAATGAGAAAATTGATATCTCACTTATAAACCATACGAGACAAACATTGTTGAAATGAAAATTGCAAAATCTTGATAATGAATAATATTTGTAGACATAACTTGTTTACTCAATTAAAATTCTAATTTTTTCTCAAGCAGAAAATTAAATTTTCTTGATTAATCTAGAACGTGAACATTAATATGTCAATCATAAGCCATACAAGACAAACATTGTTGGAATGAAAATTCCAAAATCTTGATATCAAATAATTTATTGGGACATAGCGCTCAATTAAAGTTCTAATTTTTTATCAAAGCAGAGGATTGAAGATGGAATGAAAATTCCAAAATCTTAACACCAAATAGTAAGTTTGGGTCATAGCATATTTGTTCAATTGAAGTTCTATTTTTTTTTTCAACCATAAAATTGAATTTTCTTGATTAATCCAAATAAGTCCAAATTCAAATATGTTGCAATGAGAATTCCAAATTTACAGAAGCATACGAAAATTAGTCTTGCAAAAATTGATGCCATATCAATCATGCAGGTTAGGGTTACAGATCATGTATTCCACCCCTTTTTTGAAAAAGGATTTCATTTTGTAGTGATTCACAGAGTCTTTTAGGGTTTGATACCCTGTTAAATTTTGATTTACAAAATCACAGAAGATTGAAGATTGAATAATCAAGAATGAAAAATACATATCTCAATTATAACTCAGATGGGACAAAATTAGTTGGAATGAAAAATTCGAAAATCTTGTATAATTCCATCATCGTAACAACAATAAATGTATTTCAAAATATTGTACCAGAGTGGGTCTCTTGTGACAGTATTGAATGCTTTTGATCTTTCTGTTTCAGTATGTTCTTGAAGAAAAAGAACATGCCAATGATAATAACCGACACAACGTTAATCAATGTTAATGAACGAGACTAAATAAGAGTATGTGTTGTTTATATAGCCTATCTTCATGGGCTTTTTATTTTACTGGAAAGCTGGACTTTGGCCCACTATCGACTTATACTCATTTGTTGGCCAAAACAATTAATGGTTAATTATTATTATTATTATTATTATTATTATTATTATTATTATTATTATTATTATAGCTCATTTGAGAATTTTTAAATAAATAAAAAAATTGTAATGATAGTGTTGAACTAAAAAGTATTCAATCAAGTTCTCTAATTTTTAAGTAAGTTATATATAAATTTGTTAATACTGTTTTTTTCTAAAACATAATAACACAAAGTGGATCCCAATCCCACATGTGACATCTAGGAATTACCAATTAGGATACACTTGACCTCTTGTGTGCCTCCACTAATTAACTAGCATTATTCATTTAATCAATTAATTAACTGTTCTTAAAATAGAGACTCATATGCACCACATAAAGCCATTGAAACCAACTAGAGTTCCCCCACTTGGAGTGGACAACCATCAAAACAAAACCAACGTGCACTTCTTTTCGACTCCCCTTTCTCACATTCCAAATTTTCCTCCCCCAAGAAAAAAAAAACAACACACAAGATTTTCTTCTCAATTTCTCCTTTTCAATTTATCTATGATACCCAAATCACACATTCTATTTTGTTTCAATTCTTGCATGCAAAACTCATTCACAAATGTTGAATGCACAATATTCCCTTGGTAATAACAATAAGGCATTAATGCATATCTGAATCATGAACAAAAAAAGCATCTAGTCCTATACATTGTGATTAGATATAAAAGAAAGTAAAAGTGGTGACAATATATAGCTATAGCAAGATCTACACATATATATTATTATAAGAGTTGGTAATTGGATTAAGGAAAAATGGAAAATAAAATGGCAGACCCAACAAACACAACGGTAGCTGCAATGGTATGTTATTCACCAAATATGATAACAACAAATGGAATATTTCAAGGAGATAACCCTTTGGACTATGCACTTCCTCTTTTTATCTTACAAGTTATTTTAGTTGTTGTTGCCACACGTTTGTTTGTCTTCATTCTCAAGCCCATTCGCCAGCCACGAGTTATAGCTGAAATATTGGTTAGTTCTTTTTCTATCCCTAAAAAAAATATTTTTTTTATATATATGCATGACATTGTTATGATCAAAACACAAAAGCTTAATAACAATACTCATGGTGATAATAGTAGAGTTTTTCTTTTTGTTTTTAACCCTATAGTTATCTGCAAAATGGACTCTAATAATTTGGAGTTTAGTGGGGAGATAAATAAAGTTGGGCAAAGAATTTTTTAAGTCAGAACTCAAACTAGGTTCTTTTTAACGATTTGTCGCAAACTGAAGGTCATTGATCACTTGAGCTCAACCATCAAGATAATTAGTAGAGTTTAATTTATATGCTATGACGTGAGTTCTATCCTTGTAGTTGTCCATTTGAGAGGTAGTCCAACTCCGTGCGAAAAAACTGAACACCCTGCGACATACTCGAGGATTAGTCTCATATCAGGCCTAAGTAATGTTTCAACAAACGCTTAATTAGATCGCATTATTTAGATATGTTATGGATTTATTTTGTATAATGTTTCATATAGACATGTTTTGTTGTGTGTGCAGGGAGGGATAGTATTGGGTCCATCAGTGCTTGGAAGAAACAAAACATTTGCTGATGCAGTTTTTCCTCTTAGAAGTGTGATGGTAATTGAAACAATGGCAAATGTGGGTCTTTTATATTTTCTATTCTTGGTAGGAGTAGGTATGGATGCATCTGCATTGCGGCGCACCGGTCGAAAATCAGTGGCCATAGCAGTTGCTGGTATGATCTTACCATTCGGAACAGGAGCGCTTTGTTCAATCTTTTTGATAAAAAACAGTGACAAAGAAACAAATGGAGGTTCTTTTGTTTTACTGCTTGGTGTTGTTCTTTCTGTCACTGCATTTCCTGTTCTTGCTAGGATCTTAGCAGAGTTGAAACTGGTAAACACAGAAATGGGAAGAGTTGCACTTTCAGCAGCACTTATTAATGATGCTATATCATGGATACTGTTAGCTCTAGCAATCGCTTTAGCTGAAAATGATGAAATCACTCTGGCTTCATTCATGGTTGTGTTATCAAGTGCAGCATATGTTACTTTTAATGCTTTTGTTGTTAGACCAGTGATCATGTGGATAATAAGGAAAACACCCGAAGGCGAATCGTTTAGTGATTTCTATATATGTTTGATACTAGCTGGTGTGATGATATCAGGTTTCATAACAGATGCTATTGGAACTCATTCTGTTTTTGGAGCTTTTCTATTTGGTTTGATTATTCCTCCTGGACCACTTGGTTGTGCTCTTATTGAAAAGCTTGAGGATTTTGTTTCTGGACTTTTGTTACCTCTTTTTTTTGCTACAAGTGGTTTGAAGACTAATTTGTGTCTCATCGATAGTTTTTCCACATGGGCTCTTTTGATCGTTCTTGTTATTTTGGCTTGTATTGGAAAAGTGATTGGAACTTTAATTGTTGCTCTTAGTTATCAAATGTCATTTTCTGAAGGTGCTGCACTTGGCATGCTCATGAACACAAAAGGACTTGTTGAAATTCTTGTTCTTAATATTGGTAGGGATCAAAAGGTATTTATTAATAGTAGCAATTAATATATAATAGTACTTCTCTCCACCTTTCCAAAATAAATGGCATTTTAGCATACACAAAAATGTTTTTAAAATAAGCATCATTTTGCTTTTTCAATGTTACATTCATCATTATTCTTCCAACTCTACCCCTAAATTAATCCATTACTATATACATTTATGACAATAGTAATAAGGATAATTTTCTTTCATTTATTTGTAGCTTTGTTAAATTTGTGCGAAAAAACTTACAATGACATTTATTTTGAAATGAAGGGAGTACCATGATATTGACTGCAACAAACACACGTGATACACGTGTTGATATCAATGAATTCCTTGCAGGTTTTGGATGAAGGAGCATTTGCAACAATGGTGATTATAACTGTACTAATGACTGGAATGATTGTACCTGGAATATCAATTATATATAGACCATCAAGAGGAATGATATCTTACAAAAGAAGAACACTTCAAATGTCAAAAAAAGATGCAGAGTTTAGAGTACTTGTGTGCATCCATACTCCTAGAAATGTTCCAACAATGATCAACCTCCTAGAAGCCTCTAATCCAACAAAAAAGTCACCAATATGTATCTATGTGCTTCATATGGTGGAACTTACCGGTCGTACATCAGCATTGCTCATTGTTCATACTTCTCGAAAATCAAATAACCCTGCAGTTAACAGAACTGAGGCACAGTCTGATCACATAATCAATGCTTTTGAAAACTTTGAACAACATGCCGATCATGTATCGGTCCAACCCTTAACTGCAATTTCGCCTTACTCAACAATGCATGAAGATATATGCAGTTTAGCTGAGGAAAAGCGTGTCGCATTCATTATTCTTCCCTTTCATAAACAACAAACAGTTGATGGTGGTATGGAAGCAACAAACATCGCATTTCGCACGGTCAACCAGAATGTACTAGCGAATTCGCCTTGTTCGGTTGGAATTCTAGTAGATAGAGGCTTAAATAGTTCAAACCGTTTAATTGCCGATCAAATGTCTCATAATGTTGCAGTATTGTTTTTCGGCGGGCCAGATGATAGAGAAGCATTAAGTTATGGATGGAGAATGTCAGATCATCCAGGAATAAGCCTAACTGTGATGCGGTTTGTTCCTGGGGAAGAAGTGTTGATGAATGATAACAATCACAATGCTGATAAACAAAGAGTATTAACAGTTGAAACAGAAGACGATAATGATAAACAACTAGATGAAAAGTTTCTACATTGGTTTATGATAAGTCATGTGAACGATGATTCAATTGCTTACATTGAGAAAGTAGTTAACAATGGAGAAGAAACAGTTGCAGCAATAAGGTCAATGGGTGATGTTTTTGGTCTTTTTATTGTTGGAAGAGGTCAAGGAGTGATATCCCCATTGACAGCAGGACTCACTGATTGGAGTGAGTGTCCTGAATTAGGAGCCATTGGTGATTTGATGGCATCGTCTGATTTTGCAACAACTGCTTCAGTATTGGTAGTGCAACAATATGTTGGTGTTAGTTCTGAAGATGGGTTGGGAACATCAGTGCTAACAAATGAAGATTTTGTTAGCCATCATTCAACTGTTACACCACCAAGGGGGAGCCAATCTGTTTTTCATACAGAACGGTTGTGATAATGAAGTAGCTTTAACTAACTTGGCATCTTTTTGTCATTTTTGAATTAGGTATTCATGCCTAATGATTATTTAATTCCACAACACTTGTACAAAATGTACATACAAATATACATTTTCATTAATTAATAGATGTATATTTATATTTATTTTCAGCTCTACATAAAGGGATTTGACAGATTTTGACATTGTTACTGTGCGCAACTTCATTTTCTTTTTTGGCATGAATAAGAAATAAGAACAATAGTTAAAAACCAAATTAAATGGTTAAGTATATGGCACCATCCAACTTCAACGAAAGGCCATTGAAATGGATGCATAAAAAGAGAGACATATATGGCTATCATCGAATTTCAGGTTATCATACATACTTATTCTCGAAGGACAAAACATGCTGCCAGCCATTTTTTTGGCGTTGAACCTGTATTAAGGTTTGGCCTGTGCTCATCTTCCATTTAGGCTTAACTAATAGGGCATCTAAACAAGTGACGAATGTTATAGAGATTCAAGAATGGAAAGATTATCCAATGAAGCAGAAAGTTGTTAGAAATTAGAATTTAGATTTGCATTGGTGTGGAACCTCAAAAATGACAAGCAAAGAACACACGGGTTTTAAGAAAGCCTAGCCTCAACGCAGCATCTCTATCTTAGAGTTGCTTGAAGTTCGAATTATATTGTTAACGAATGAAGTATAGTGCAAGTGTACAGCCAGCAAACATAATATAATATGTTAATGAAAGCCTCGTTTCAAGAATCTACTATAGTCAATTTTCCTTTTTTTATAACTTTTCTAAATTTGAATGCACAGCAAAAAAAAAAAATTGGTTTTAAGGAATAAATGAGAAGTGTTATCTTAGTTTTGCTAGCAAACAGATTTGTAACAATATAGGTTGATCAACAATCAATATAAAACTCAGGCCTTCGTTATACCTTCTCAAAAAAACAAAGGACACATAAATAACTATCAAACAGATGTTCTGAAGTTCTGGAGAAGCATCAAACTTGCCAGATGAAGAGGATTGGCATTAAGCCGATAGTAAATTTCAAACCTCATAAGTATAAAATAGAAAATGGGTAACAAACATGTTGTCGATCTAAACAAATTTGAGTAACAGCAATGAGAATGAGAATGGATACAGTATTAAACCATCAAAATCGCTAGGCTGAAACTCCATAAAGGCAAAAATCACAGTACTTATACAAAAACTTCAAAGCATATTGCAACTCAGTTAGATTTCACGTGCTGCAAAACAACGTTGTATGCTTCGTGTTCTTCACCAAAATCCTACAAAATGCACATAGTTAAGTGTGCATATAGGATGAAAAAGACTCCAAACATTTCCATTTTGAATTATATAAGTCGTACCTTGACAACAACACAGGAGCAGCCAGTTACCTTCCTAGCTTTACCCTCTGAATCAATCTTACACAACTGCAATAAGAGCCACCAAAATCAAGAAAAATGGCATAAAAAAAGACCTAAACAATAACTAAATGTGAAGTGTATCCAAATAGTTGTCTCAAGGAATAGTGCATCAAAATATTGGATTAGAGCAAAGCTAAGGGCACTTACACCAGCCCATTCTCCAAGGGTCTTTGCATTTGGAACGGTCAACAAACTAACGTTGTGTTCTGCGCAGAGGGCTTTTACCAATTTGACATAATCAGGTTGGTCACAGTCTTTGGCTAGAACACAAAGTTGAGCAGCGTGCTTCTCAATCACCTTTGCACTTTCATGAAGACCTCGTGCAAGGCCACCATAAGCTCGGGATTTTCTCAGCACAAGCTGAACTGCAGTCATGATATCCATTGGCTCACCAGGAATAGCAGCCGCAGCAGCAACAACTGGTTCAACTGCAACAACACCTTCTTCGCTGTACAACAAAATGTTTCTGAAGAGTCAGCAACTTAACAAAAAAACTCTTAAATGCTACTCAAGAGACACATGAATAGTCAAAGCCCAACAAAAAGTTTTGCAATAATCATCAACTTATCAAATAATTGTAAACGCTATTCAATAGAGAAACACATGTATAATCACTGCACACAAAAAAGCTACTCAATAGTCACCAAATTATCAAACAGTCTCAAAACCTATTTAAGAGAAACACATGGATCAAATACACTAACAGCTTATAATACTTTTCATCAGCGATTGAGGCCGCATTGGCCAAATTTGACAGCAATTATCCTCATTATCAGCGATCACAAAGTAGTCGCGACTTACAAACCTTGACATTCACTTTGATAATGTAATATATACGATACAATTAACTGTTTTCTCAAATGTCTTCTTGAGGGATATAGCAATCAGATCCAAAAATATTTCAATATCAGTCCTTAAAATTTGAAAAACAATACTCTAATGAATTTGAAAGTTTTCAAATATAGTTCATACAAGAGGAAAAAAACAACATTGATCAAACAAAAAGCTGCTAACATAACCCTATAATTACTTTATACAAAATAAACTAAAATGCAGAATCTCTCAAAAAATATATCATGAAAAGATAGCTAAGGGAACGACGAAAGCGAAAAATTGGCATACCCAGACATATTTGCTTGTAGATTTCAAAAAACTGTACTTTTTTTGTTCCTGCACAAAACAAAAATTAACAAAACAATGAGTTTTCGTGAGAAAAAGTGATGATTGAAGGCCGTCGAGAGATCGAGAGATCGAGAGATTTGAAAGTGACCTTGTTGAAGAAGATGGTGCCGCCGAAATCCTTAGGTATGATACTGGTCGTACGAAAACACCAGATAAAAATTGGAAATTTATAAGACAGAGAAACCATAAACCCTAACATTTGGTTTGAAATGTCCCAATTGTCCCTTTCGTTTTTTTTTTCTTTTTTATTATTATAATTATAATAAAATAATGAATAATGTATAAAATAAAATAGTGTAGTTTTGAAACTTTTGCAAAGATACTAATTTTCAAGATTAAAAGTAAAAAAAGTTATGCTTTTAAAAAATAAATTTAAAAGATATTTATATTTACACAAACAATTAATAATAATTTGTGACACTAACAAAATATATAATTTTTATGAATTTATCAATATTTATATATATATATATAATTAAAGTGAAATATGCTCTGATGGATAAACAATATAAATTTTTTTTATACTAATACTATATAAAATTAACTATTTACTAAATTCATTTAATGAATTGAATTGTATGTATTCAAAAAATATTGTACTCAAATATAAATACATATACATTTTTGAGATTAAAGACTTTAGACTTTTATTATAAAATTATTTTATCCTAACAATCAATCACAATTCATCAATTTGTAACATTATATTAAATATTTTTAAATACAAAACTAAAAAAATAAAAATATTTATGTAGTTATTTGCTGTACTTGTAAATTGTAGTTTAACTTAGCATAGTTTGTCTAATAAATTGAACTCTAGCGCTCTCACTCCTTCCTACCCTAAGTTAATACTATAAATCTAGATATATGGATATTCTTGTTACTTTGATTATGTCAAAATATTTATAAATATTTTAATATTTTATACTATCATTATTAATGTTATGAGATTGTAAACATGTTCATCATTTTTAATTTTTAGTGACTTATAATTTTATATTGTCGTAGGTATAATATATTGACTTAAACAAATAAATATTATTTTGTTAGTAAAAGTTATTTTCTTAAAAGAATAACCCTCTTAAATTTCTTGTAACTTGAGTGTTCTAATTTAGAATTCTCTAGTTGTTATTTTAAGTATAAATTTTATTTATCAGAAATTTTCAATAAAATTGGCGAATCTTTCTGGTTTTGTGGATAGATATAGTCCATTTTTTTCAATAAAAAGAAGAGCCCTCATTTTAAATTTTATTTTATCTTAAAAACAATTATCATAATCTTAAATTATTTTTGATTTCACGTAAGTTAAATCGATTATTCTAATAAAAAAAATTGAATTGATGGAGCGTAATTAAGTTCAATATTTAATTTAAATAATTATTAGTTATACTTATATATTTCAATTTCTCCATGGAACTAAGAAACGAATAGTCTCATCATATTCAAAATTAAAAGAGAAAAAAAGCATAATAAATATTAAACAAAACATAATGAAATCTTTGTGTTAAATTCTATTTGTTTTACTTTATTCAAAATAATTTAGGAATAAAATATAACTCGATGCAATCGTTGGTGAATATATATTTAATTGATATAAATATGAATATTTATTATTGACAACGACAGTTCTTATTTAAATTCATCCTCAAAAAATTGTTTAGTAGTATATTTTTGTTGCCATTGGATTGTGAGAGAAAGGCTTCATAATCGTAAATCTTTGTAGTTATGATTTTTATTTTTGTTTTGGTTGGGAGTTGGGTAACTACAGTTATGATTTTTTAACTCAAAGAGTGTAACTCTTTAAGAAAATTAGATAATACAAAATTTGTTTGTTTATTGTTATTCCATATCAACTGAAATGGAATATGAGCTATTCATGCTTACAAGGTGAGGCACAGAACTCTGTCCTTTGATGATATTAGTAGCATGTGGTACTGGTCTTTTGAAAACACAAATAACTAGAGTCGAACAGATACTAGCTTCTGAATTATAAGCTATATCATAAATTATAGGAAATACCTTCCAATGCAACATCACAGATTCACAGGGAACAGCAACAACAACAAAAATTATACCAAAGTTGATTTACATTTCAGAACCACAAGAGTTAATTAAAGTAGAAAAAAAATGTAAAATGAACAAGGGTATACATTTGAAGTTATAATAAATGTTTAAACTTAAGAGAAAGTTTTCATATAGCTGCCACTGCTATGTATGGGTAAATTAAACAATACGTAAAAATATCATCTAAGGTCTTAAGATAGTGTAATGAAATGCTGCAGAGAACTAATCAAACTTGGAGGCCAGTGCTTTGTGTCTCTAACATATGAAATATCTGTAAAATGAGGATCAAGAAGAGTTGCAATAGTGAACTGGTTTTCAGCAAGCAATGCGGCATGCTTATCTGCATATAAGGCTGCTGCAAGAGCTGCGTGTACTTCTGCTTGAGAAAAAAAAATAGCATTAGAGAAAAGCAAGAATTTTCCTTCTAGAATGAAAAGGCTATGAAACATACAAATCCGGATTGTCTGCGGTCTACAATCTTACGCAATCCCAACAATCTTGCTTTCAAGCTCGGTATTTTGGTTTTTAAAAATTAAAATAAAATCTACATTAAATCTGAACCGTCTGATCTCGATCCAACTGCCACTGATGTGCTGACTACATGAATGCGTGGGATTGCTAACTATAGTTAATCTAAATTCTGAAACATACCCGGATACCCTTTTAGTGATATTGAAACGTCTTCCATTTCTGCAATTGCTTCTTCTCTGTCACCAACTTCATATAGGGCCAGTGCTCTCCCTACCCTTGCATACTCTGAGAATGCCAGGTCTTTGTAGCTTTCAATCACCTGAAAAAACAGATAGCATGTATAACCAAGTACGAATCAAGCAGATGATTAAACCATAGAATATGCACAGAAACTTATTGACGCTTAGAGTGTGACATGTGATGCCTTGACATAGATCAGGTTGAGCCACCAAGGTGGACGAGTGGAAATTCCTATGAGAACTATTAAATTTGTTTGAAACTGAACTTTAGTAAGTTCCCAATTATTGGCATGAACTTTGAATGACACTCAACTTAAAATTGGTTCACAAAATAGTCATTATGTGACATCTTTGCTCAGATGTTCCTGGCTTCCTATTGTGTCTGTTGTTTTGTTCAGATATGGAATGTAGAAAATTTCAGGTGAACAACAAATCATAGTTGCCTACATTTAGGCCATACAAATACAAGAATTATAAAGATGGTCCTCTACATAATTTTTGGTGGGTAGCAGTGCCAGTTTGCTTTTTGAAATTTGAACAGCTATTGCATACACGCCCTACTGTGGCTGATTGAGTGTGTGTATTTATCTATCAATACATGTGTGTACAAACATATACATATACATATACATCAAGCCATAAACACACATATAGATTGATTGTCCACTCACACACACATTAATATATGTGTATGTATCTATGCAGGGAAGCGTTTAAGTTTAGATGTAAGAGTATCATTATCATCATTTATAACCATGCGCGGATTGCTTTTCTTAAATTAAGCGTTAATCATCTATGTATGATTATTTGATCAAGATTAACTAATAGTCTTGCTTAATATGCCCTCATAATATCTCTCATCTACTTACGCCACTTATCTCTTACAATTTATAAATTATACTAGTAATTAGAGGAATATAGAAAGGGCATGATTTGCATTTCATGTGAACAATGTCGCAAATCACACAACGAACAATCAACAATGTCACTGACAACCAAACAACCTAATCTTACATAGATAAACAATCAACAAAGTAAGAATAAGAGGGAAAATATTTTCTCTTCAGACAATAATTTCAGTAGTAGCTTAATAGGTAGTAGGTACTACTGTATTAGTAATACCAGTAATAAACTTAACAAGGATAACAAATATTAATTTCTTTTTGGATTATTCTATTAAAAACTAGGTGGATCTCCCCCTATATTGATCTTTCATTGATTCAAGAAGAGTTTGGCAGAGCATATTTTAGCTTAACTTGTGACACAAACACATGTGTAAGTGTTTGGAAGAGGTTAAGAAAATATGTTCATAAATTCTTTTTAGCTTATATAAACAAGTCCCCCTCCTCCCCGCCAGTAGCCTAGGTCTTTTTGAATTAACTAATTTCAACTTATCAATTGATATAAACAACAACTTATGATATATTTTTAAATTAGGATAGCTTGCCTGAAAATAATTGGACTTTATTTTAGCTTGTTAAAGAAATAATTTATACATAAGCACTTATATAGGATAAGCATATAAGTTATAAGCGCTTAATTAAGTTACTTATCCAAATAGGACTAATTAGAGTTTGTTTAGGGTTTACTCTGATAGTCTCATTACCTGTCCCATTATAGAAAGAATTTATAAATAAACTTTTATATGATACTAAATAAGGAGGAATGACCTGAGAAAAGTATTGAAGAGCGCCACTGAAGTCACCTTGAGCCTGCAATTCCCTCCCTTTCTCCAACAACTCCACTCCTAGAGAAACTCTCTGTGAGATTAAAGCACTTGCATCTCTTTCAGAAGGAGTTACTGGGTCATACTCTGAATCACTTTCACCAAAGGCTTGAAAGGGAAGAAAAAGGAAGCCAGAGAGGGGGAGAGATAAAAGGAACAACCGTCTGTTTGGAGTTTGAGCTCTGGAAATGGGTGCTGATGGTTTGGTCTGATGAGAATAATGAATTCTTCTTCTGCTTTTAGGATTACGTAATGGAAGGTGGGAAATGGGTGGTGCTGCTGATGCTCTGCATGCACCTACCATACTTGTCAGTTCTGACCAAATATTCTAAAGATTTTTGTTCTTTCAATACATACATTTTCTTTTTTTACTCATCAGATATTTTGTTTCATACCTCCTTCACAAATATTTTTTTTTTTTAAATATTGAATTTATATTTTGCATGCTGAGTGGCATTTTAAGGTGTTGGCTTTTTTAATCGGTTTGATTTTAATATAAATTTGATTCTATCAGATTTAATTTATTTCGATTTGAATTGTTTTTTTTATTATTTTAGTTAATATTTAAAATATTTTGTTTCAATATGTTTCTTTTGAAAAATTATTTTTTATGACCATAAAAAGAACATGCATATGTATCTTGGTCGATAATATCAATGCTCAAATAAAGTTAATAATGAGTCATCTAGTGTAATAGTTATTTTAAAATACTAGAGAGTAAAGATTCATATTACATACATCAATAATATTTTTGGATCTATTTGAATTTGATTAGTTTGCATCATAAAACCGAAAAGATGATAGCCAATTAGTTAACATGCTTTTGATCCTTTCCGACACATTAAGATGACAACAGACAAATATCCTCATATCAAGCTTATCCCATAAGTTCAAATCTTATTATTTGATTATCTTATGATTCTTATCTTCAGTGCTTGCTTGCTTTTATTATATTGCTCAAGCTCTGCAACATCAACAGTTGGAGCATATCGTTGCACAGACATTATTATTATATACAATTTGATTTGGATCATCTATTCTGATTTAAAATAAAAAGTTGCACGTCTTCACACGAAATTAAGCGTGACTAAAAGAAAAACAAGAAGCCCCAAGAAATTGCAGACAACAATCATCACTATATTACATCTACATATTCAAGTCAAAACAGGAACTTGAAAAATAAAAAATGACCTCCACTTATGCTAAAAGCCTAAAATAACCAGGAAATTTGTTAGAAACCCATGAAAATGGATGCAATGCCTTTCTCTTGGAGACCGTGATTCTTAAAATGCAGCTTCCAAGTGAAATAGCTTCTTAAAATCAGCAACAACCACCTGTGGATGCATCAGACTGAGGTGGCTTGTCCTTAAAAATGTTCTTTTTTACTCCCTTAGAGCCCTCAGCTAAGAGGCTAGGTGTATCAAGAGTCTGCACACAACAAAAGAAAAAAATCCATTTAGCTATTGTTCATCACAAATTAAAAAAAGGCATTCAATTCTTGTCTCAATTCATTTATTTATTTAATGTCTGTGAAAAATACTCCTTCCCCAAGATGGCACAGGGTCATTTTCTCAATTAAATATTTGTGCCTTCTAACATGCATAGTGAATCTATGCTGCACACTGATTATGGATCAAAATTAGGTTCCCATATGGGCATATATGTCACTTATAACATACCTTCAAAACAAGCTCTTCAAAGCATTGCTGCACATTTACTCGAGTTTTAGCACTGCATTCAATAAATAGGCAACCATATTCCCTAGCGAAGCCCATTCCCTCTTTCTTTGTCACCACTCTATCACCCTCCTGAAATTACATATATAACCGACACATGGTATTGGTAAGTCATCAATGGAATGCAAGAAAAAATAAATATCAGCAACAAGCTCTGATATGATGCAGAAGTGAGAACTAGAAACAAATGTGCAATGCAACAGACCAGCAACCTTCAAGAGTAGAAGCTAGAATTGTAAAACTGAGAGGCCAAAATGGAGCCCAAGCAATCGATGATTTTTATATACTTAAATACCACATAAAAAAGACCAAGTACATTGGATCAAACGATCTCTCCGGTCTCTTTATACATACTATGTAATAAAAACTCCTACAAAGACGCAGTGATACTGAAATGGAAGCTAGAAAAACAATATACCAAAGCAGATGAACGAATGAAACTTGTAATAAAATCTTGGGTGTTATACTTCATCCAAAAACACTCTCACCCTCCTTCTGCAGAACTTTCTAAAGTGAAAATATGTAAATTGCTTAAAAGGATTTTAAACTGTTTACCCTGCCAAAATTTCCTAATGATTGCACTCCAAGGTCTCTAAAAGGAAGAAAACTTAAAAGAAATGGAATGACATTGAATTTGAACAACTTAGGCATGGAAATCCAACATAAACATATGGGGAACAGAGGTTATTTAAGCCAGCGAAAAAATACATGCATAAAAATTTGTATTCTAACATATTCACTGACATGATTTAAATACAAGGGAAGGTTAATACAAGTAAATATTAAGAGACAGCATGCGACCATAAACTTTTTAAAAGAATACCTTATCTACTTTGTTTCCAACAAGCATCTTCATGCAGTCTTGATTTGTTGAATAAAGGTCTATTTCCTTTGTCCATACTTCAGAGAGATTTGTAAATGTTTCTCGCCGTGTTACATCATAAACTGCAACAGTTATGTTATGGGGATAATATAAAGATAATCAGCAAATCTAAAACTTAATTTTCAACACACATCAACTTGAAGAAGAGGACATCTCCCAAATCAAAAGATCATTCAACAAATTGCAATCAAATACAGATATTGCAGTGAATCCCATCACTAACAAATAAAGTCCAGTTTGGCAATTGAATACCATAGATCAATTAGATGAAAGACTAATTTACTAACAAATCAGGTTTTCCAGGATCTACTAGCTGATATTCAAAACAGTGTTCAATGCATAATTTTCCCGAGAAACATGAACGATTCAAAATCTCACAAGGATACAAATCAATAAAATCTGAATTTGGTAAGAATAGATATGGAATTGGTGTTCTAATAATCAAGATCACCGAGTCACCAAATATTCCCAGTAGAGGTCAGGAAAATGACTTAAAAGGTGTACGATGTGAATTAATAATTTGCAGGAGAGTAGGTAACCGCGTGCTTTAATTTTGTGAGGCAACAAAAAATCTTGGTTTCGATTGGCGATACAGGGTGGAAGCAATGAAATCGGCTAGTTAGATTTTCCAACATAGATGTCATCTTATTTCACTCTATTCCACCCTATACCACAAATAAACATATTGGCATGCGACTCCATAAGGATGAAGAAGTTTTGGCCTTAATTCTACTCCGAAAACAACTGACTCAAAACAAACCACACTATATCAACCCAGATGAGCATTCTATTCTATCCATCAATTGAATATATCCCGGTCTAGGTTGTCGTCAAAATTCATTGCATTTCACTTAATGCAATAAAGGAATAATGTATGATTGGGAGAATGCAGAGTAAAAAAAGGGAGAATAGAAACTTGCCCATGATGATTCCTTGTGCTCCACGATAGTAAGAACTTGTGAGTGTTCTAAATCTCTCCTGACCAGCTGCATTATTTAGTTTAAGAAAAAGTACAATATCAATAAAATATGGTATTGGGCAGACAAGTTAAAATGTCTTCATGATTGACATATATACAATTAAGCTCTAATAAACAAGGATTTAAATAAATGTAAGAATATAGATAGAAAGTGAAAGTTGAATAGATAAATGAATAGCATACCGGTATCCCAAATGGCAAGCTTGAGTTTTTTACCCCCCATCATGACATATTTGACCTTAAAATCAACCCCTGTAGTAGGAGACACCAAACAATGCATAAACACAGCATTCTTTTTAATAATGAATGAATATATAGCACTAACACTTCAAATTGAAGACGTTTTTTGTGTGACACGTGTAACAGTTTATCGTTGACACAACACTAGCACGTGGTTACATTCAATTGCTTCTATTTTGTCAAATTATTAACTATGTGAATCAATGTTGTGTCAGTTGTCCATTTCCATTTGGGTGTGAGTTATTATAGCTCCATGTCACAGTGTGCATACAAATAATAACCACGAAGGTAATGACTTTGAATATAATAAAATAAAATAAAAAGAAAGAAAAAGGGAGCAACCAATGGTGGGGGAGAGATCTTCGAAATAATCGGAGGTGAATCTGAGAAGAAGACTACTTTTTCCAACACCAGAGTCCCCAATCATTAACAACTTGAACAAATAGTCGAATTCTTGCTGCCCCGAACTTGAATCCATCGTAACCAACTTAGTATCTGATGATTCTGTTAGTTACACACTGACACACATTACTATTATATAATATAAATTGATTTGATTTGATGAAGAAATATAATAGACTGAAAATTGAGATAGGGAATTAAATAGTACTAGTATATTATATATAGTATAGCACCCAATGAATTAATCTGAGGCAGGCAGCACAGGTGTTGAAAGAAAGGGGCAATCCAATCCAGTATTAACGGGTGGACATTCCGGTATCTATTTATCTATCTATCTAACTACTAACGTTCATTTGCTTAACCAACAAGCATCCCTCCAATACTTTAAATCATTACTATTTTTTTTTTCTTTTAAAATGGCTAACTTTTAATTATATATTCAAACATAAATTTCAATTGTTTATATTGTTTAACTATGTGATTAATTAAATTTCGTAAATAATTAGATAAATATAATATTTGACAATAATATATTTAAATATCTTTTATTAAAAAATATCTATAAAAAATCAGAGATTATAAATTTAAATTTAAAAATATTTAAGATTTAAAATGAAAGATAGATTATGAAATAATTTATGTTTGAAATTATTGTTTAGAATTGTTTTAGAATTTGTTTTTTATTTTAGGGATATGAAATATTTTTGAATTATTTGACTCTATAAAAATGAATAGATTTTTTAATTTAAAATTTTCTCCGTATCTAATATATTTATACAAATATACGCACAAATACTTCATCAAAAACAAAGTAACACAACTCTCAGTCTACTTAACCACAATTTTGATCATTAATTGCAAATTATTGTTAGTACATTTGTGTATATTTGAATTTAAAAAATCACGTAAAATTAAATATAATTTAGATTATTAATAAATATGGGTATTTGAACACCTAAAAAATTATGGTAAATGATATTTTAAATTATACTTCATAACGTGAAGTAGTTGGTTCGAATTGCACATGTTGATATTTATTAACTATTCACCAAATGTAATAAGCTATATATTTTAACCATGTAATTGTCTATCTTTTGTTGAAATTTGATGTCAATTTTGTGTGTCAGAAGATTAGTTACTTGATGGGGGATAACGGAGAAAGTAACTAATAGTAGATAAGCTAGATAATTGAAATGAATGTGTTTAGTATAATCAACACTTGAATTAACAGACATATATAAAATAACATAAAAAAAATAATCTTAATTAATATTCAATTTTTTAAAAAACAAATGATAATAAAGGTAAAAAACGAAAATGAGAGACAAAGTGATAGTGACTACTATCATACAGCTATACTTTAATTATACAAGCTTATATTTTATGGGTTACTTTGATCATTCAATAATGATTACTATCACTTTAATTATACAAACTTATATTTTACGAGTTACTTAGATCATTCAAATTTTACGTTGTTATAAACTATATGTATTCGCCGACGGTAAGTCTTTTTCAAACAAAAGATTTGACAATTGTTTGTTCTGTCGGCAGAAAAGTACAGTAGGATTTTTGTATGAAGTTCATCATGAATGAGTAATGAAGTCATACATCCGAAAGAAAAAAGTAATAAAGTCGATTCAGATTGCAGACCATATAAACTGCTACACATAGCAGTACCATTTGCCAATAAAAAATATAAGTTTAGCTACAATGCAAATAATTAAAACCACAAACTGCTCAAATATTTTGGACATTCAGTACACTGGCTCTATCATGTCAATTTTGTTCACGCTTCTGGTCCTAGATGATGGCTTGGAACCAAACCATACACGTATCCAATCTCAAGTAGATTTCCAATATAAAATGAAAAGAGTGGGTGTGAAATTTTTTTTTCCTTCTTCTCTGTCATTAACTAGCAATATACAACATAACCGTTACTACAAACACAAAGTACATTTCCTTTACAATATAATCAAGAAATTGATACAAGCAACAAGGTCTCCCCAGGCCAATGCACTGAGAGCTTAGGGCCCCTCATTTCTTCTTTGATCTGGTTCTAATGTATAAAGAATAGACCAGAATCTTTTAGACACGAGTTTGTGCTTCAGAGTCCAAATTGAAGTGCAACCACATACAACAAGGCATGCTGGGAAAACCAGTATGTATTTACAATCAATTCAAATGAATCTCATTCTTGGAGATCCGCCAGGTGGTGTATGAGCTTTGTATCTAGACGTTTCGTGCCAAGGATCAACAGTAAATGTTGCATTTGATCTTGCTGGATAAGGTGTGTCATACAAGGTGTTACTATTTTGTCCCATTAATGTGTAAGTTGGATGAGGAGGAGAATAGAAACAGCTCCTATGTTCCGGACCATATCGCAATGGACTTGAAGAGGGAGATACCGGTAAAGATGTGATCATTCTTGTGTGATCTCTAAACAAGGGAATTACAGAATATGTCAATCCAAATACTATAAAAATTATGAAGTATAGATCGAGATGCAAATTAATTAATGCCTTAGTTATATTCAACATCAGGTGGATATTTTACCTTGGACTCCTTATTGCACGTGGAGCTGCAATAGCTGACTTTGTTGCATAGTCTCCATCAAGTGAAGTTTTAGTTCTTCGATTGGAATGAGACTCTAAAACAGGCTGCAAACAGACACAAATAATGAGAAAGTGCAATCCAGCTCAGCAATAGCGACAGAATCAGAACTTCATAAACTTTGAAATGACGTCACTCAGTGCAAGGAAAAAGCAGATTAGAATCGACTATGTATATATAAAATTTATTACAGTGAAAGAGAGAAAGAAGGAGGTATCTGCTACTAAGAATTAGTAGAATTGGATACGTGTATGGAATTGATTGCAAAGGGCAAACCTATTTCTACAAAGCTCCCATCCTGACAGGTTCACGTCGTGATTTATAATGACGATTGTATATAAATATAACCACAATATGTATGTAAGGAGAAAAGCAAAAGAAATTTAAAAAGAAAATAAATAACGCCGAACACTTTACCGGCGTTCGACTTCCATCAAACATGTAAGGGAAAACATCTCTGGTTGCAGCTTTTGTTGGTGATTGATCTCTAACGAAGGGATGCTCTAGTAATTTATGGGCTGTTGGGCGAGCTAATGGGTCCCGCTGTAAACATAACATAATGAAATTCTTCGCATCATTTGAAAGATGCTCAGGAATTTCAGGCATATCTTTGCTATTCCCAATTTTAAATATGGCAGCTACCTGTCAATCCAACATAAAAACAATTTCAGACTTTGATACTCATCAAACAGGACCATACACATACAGGCTAGTTCTGGAATGTTCAATATCTTACCCCTTCATACTGACTCCACGGAGGCTTTGCCGCTGCCATTTCAATAAGTGTACATCCCAAGCTCCATATATCAACTGGAAGGCTATAGCCATTAGTATTCATTACAACCTAAGAAAGACAACATTGGAATACAATAATTATGGTGAGATAGAAGAAGAGGGAAGAACGTGCTTACTTTGAAAGAAGTTTTAAGATTTAAGAGAAAAAAAAACTTACCTCAGGTGCCATCCAGTATGGACTTCCTTTGAATGAAAGCATTGAAGCAGCAGAAGTTATCTGTTCCAGAAAAATAAAATGTCAGAAAATCCATCACAGCTCAGAAATCAATCTAAAGAGATATCAACTCAGAAATGCAATGTGTGAGAGTCGTAAGTGTGCTTGCTCTCATGTCAGTCATGTGCATCCATGAGAGAGCAAGGAGATATCTGCTAATTAAGAATTAGTAGAACTGCAATGTTTTAACCTTGAGCGAGATTGTGTTGTTCAACAACTATCAAATAATTCAACATCATGGATGTAATTGTAACTAAACTATTTTTGTGTTAAAAATAAAAATTACGTTTGAAGAGAGCTAAAAGCAATTTGTTGTTTACAGAATCGCATGAACTTACATGTTTAGCCATTCCAAAGTCTGCTAGTTTGATTTCACCATTAGGATCAACTAGTATGTTAGCCCCTTTGATATCCCTGCCAAAATAAAATCATGGTGATAAATTGAATGAGAATAAAGTAGATTAGATACCAGATTGTAGATTGAGTAGAAATAACCAAATTACCTGTGTACTGTATTTCTTCCATGTAGATAGGCAAGTCCAGAGACAATCTGCCTAGTATAATTTTGAATAACAGGCTCCTTGAACGGGCCATATTCCTGAAGTAATTTATGGATAGAACCACCAGAGACGTATTCCAAATAAACAGAAAGTGATTCCTCTCCCTGAAAACATGGCCAATATATCAGATATACACGTGACTATGTCCATTTTTCAATTTTTCTTTTGAGTGCGCACAAAGCAGTATTAGGTATATACATAACTTAAACAATTCTAAACTTAGAATCTTCAAGCATACCAGTTCACTCCCATAGTATTGAACAATGTTTGGGTGTGAAAGCTGATTAAGCAAATTTATCTCCTGCAATCAAATGGTGAATGTGTCATTACCTTAGAGATCGTAAAATCACAATTGTACTTACTAAAGTAAAATTCAATGCAACTGTGCTAAGATAAACTGCAAAACTACTATATATGTGTTGAGGCATCGTGTTTAAATCTTCATAAAAATACTAAAATTACCTGGTTAAGTTGTTTCAGGCACTCTTTTGAATTTTGATCATCACAGCCAACCCTCACTTCTTTAATTGCACACATTTGTCCGTTGTCACTACGATGCATAAAAGTAAAACAAAATGGTTTCAGTAATTTGCAAATATGGACATCGAGGGAGAGCGTAAAACAGGGTTTATGAAGTACAAGTAGTTATGCAAATATAGCTCTATTTTAGCATCAGATATGTATTTGTCAATAACAATTAACAAGTGGCATTTCAATATTTGCTTCTTAACATAAACATGTCCTATCCTCTTACATTACAAGTCCAAGAGCAGAAACAACAATTCTGACTTAAGAAATCCCAGGAATGAAAAATATACATTATACAAGATAAAAATAAAAAAATAAAAAACTGCTTGACCGCGTGAGGTTACCCCAAAAGAGTATTGATGTAAATTTCCTTCCATCAAAAGAAGACTAAAAATAATAAAAGCATGCTATTTACCTATTGAATCCCAGATAAACATGCCCAAATGTTCCTCGGCCTAGAAGCTTTCCTTTCTTCCACTTGGACAGGTTAGTTAGAGTGTTTTCAAATGGTCCATTTGGCCGTGTGTTGGAGAGAGCAGAAGAAGAAGGACTAGTAGGAGAGCCTGGTGGAAGAGGCAATGGATGACATTGACTCTTTCCATCATCTTGCTTTCCCGTAGGTGAGTCAAGACTCAAAGCATGCAACCTTGAATGAAGAGGTGATGTAGGGCTAGTGGGTCCTCTTGACCCAGGACCTGGACTTTTTGACCTCACGTTGAACTTCACCTCATCTTGTCCTCTGCACAAACAAACATCATGGATTAGTTAAAGCACACTGAAAATTTCATATTACTTCAGCTCCTTATATAGTAATCAGCGGTAGAACAAGTGTATAGATAATAAATAAACCCTTGAACATATAAACCCTTGAATTCGTTGTTATTATTCACTACAAACGTTGAGATGGATATAACTCGCATAAATATCATCTAAAATTAACATATGTGTTCATCAATTTAACCCTAACATATTCTGTTTCATGACTTTCATCAAATAAGTCAATAGAGTTAGTCTGGAAGGGCTTATTTTAACACCAAATTAAGAGAATTAACTAAGAACCCCCCAAATCTTCAATTAACCTAATTGGTCAATCAATAATTGAAACAGAAAAGACAGAACAGGACGGAAACGATCAAAAGGAAAGAGCGATCAACGATTAGGTTGAAAAACGATGAACGAAAAAATAACCTGTTATTGGCAACAAATTGAGGAGAAATTGGATGATCATCGAAAGAGGTAGAAGAACTGACGCTGGAGCCAGAAACGGAAGGAGATCCCGAAGCTTGATCGGTGTTTGTAGGTAGAGGTAACGGAAGATCTTTCTTCTCAGTGGCGGCGCCGCCATCGTAATCCTTGCTGCTCCTCGGTGAATTCCGATTGAAAACCTCATCGAAACTCTTCGGCTTCTGTTTCTTCTTCTTGTTTTTGTTCTTGTTATTATCACCGGTGTTACACCTTGTTGATGTGATTGGAGATTTCATCATGAAATTGAATTGAAGAACGCCACGTGGTTGTTCATCTTCGTCTTCTTCATCGTTATCGTTGATTTCACGCTCTTGTTTGTTCTTTGAGGATTTTCTACTCCACCACGCCGGCATTTTAAAACGGATATTATTTCTTCTTTTGGAGAAGAAAAACAATAAACAACCAGTTATAGCTAGCTAGCTGCAGAGTATGTATGATAAGTGGGTGTGTCTTTTGAGAGAGAGAGAGAGAGAGAGAGTGGTTGGTTATGTTATGAATGAATTAATGGGTTATGGGTGTTGTTGCTAGTGTGTGATTTGTATGGTGAACAAAACGACAAAAGAGGTGGAGCATGGAGGGACCATACATACAGCTAATGAAGAGAGATAAATGAGTAATAAGGTGAACTTGGAATTGGATTAGAGATTCATTATTTAGTTGTTTTAACTGATACAGTATAATATATTATTTATTTATTCATTTAACTCTAAAAAAATACTATTAATTAGTCAGTGATCAACTATGAATAATAGCTGAAATAATTTTTTTATCAAGCTCTAAATTTCTATGTTTTGTTTCCCGGAAACCAAGGTTAAAAAAAAAGGTTAACGTCATCAACTTAACAGTTTTATGTTATTGACAACCGTGTGAGTCTCATGGTATATTTATTGTCCCTCGGTTAGAAAACAAAATGGTTTGGTTTGTTTGGTGGCGGTGATGTTGTTGGCTTCTTTAAAGTTGTACTATTAATACCGGTGTGTCTGTTCTTGTTATTATTATCTCTGTATAGCGAACGATATGGGAAGGGAAATATATATGTGAGAATCTTTCTTACCGTTTCCACGCGCTGGAGCCACCATGAACACCGAGAAAAGGCCTCACCACTTGATAAATATTAATTTTATTTAATTAATTGAAAAGGTTTGCTACTTGGTACTAATAATATATTAAAAAGATTGTTAGATTATGTAGTTGATTGACTTGATCCATATGATTCAGTCACGTTAACTGTGTCTGCTAGTAGTGATCATTTACTTGGTTTTTGGTTTTTACTTCCCGCTAGCTGCAAGCCAAGTCATGCCTAAGCGTGTCTATTGGGACATGGATCACGTGGCTTGGATTTGGTATTCGCGTAGAGAAGAATAAAATAAAGGGTAAGACTTATGTACAATGTCTTAAACTACTGTTATTTCAAGACACAATTTCTTTTTCTTTTTAATTTTTTAATCCCTGTATAATTTAAATAGTTAAATTATTTATAATCTAACGAGGGACATTTTTTTTTAGAAGCAACATTTTATTAAAGAGAATATAAGATTTATTCCAACACTTAAAAAAATATGTGACCAAATTCAACATATAGAGAATAACAATTTATTCAGGATTTTGATCCTAGTTTGAATTTTGAGTGAGTTTTAAGGATTTACATTGCACCAGTTATAAATATAGATTAGTTAGAATCCATTCCATTTTTTAAAATAAATATTTTATTTTAGACCATCTATATTTAGATCAGTGATTAAAAATAACTCAAAACAATAATGATAGTCGATGACATTATTCTAAAATAAAAGTTAATGGTTTTTTGAACTTAATAATATTTAGATAATACTTGAATATAAATTTTGAATAATTTAAATGTAGAATTTTGTGTATTTTTAATTCGAAAAGTTGTAATCACGGGGTAGTATTCGGCGTATATATGATGGACAAGTACGTCAGTTGTCCCGTCACAGTGTATCCTTCACCCACCTCAATGTGACGTACGTCTTTCTCCAAACAAATACTCTACTCTTATCTGTCACTTTTACTCTTCTTTTTCTAATTAGTCCTTATTATTGTTGTGGTTGCTAATCCTTTTTCTGTATTTTAGATAACTCCTGCGTCTGTTTCAGCATTTTTATTTCTTTTCCTGTATTACGATGTTGTATTTTATTTTTTACTTCATTATTGGTTTGTTTATCAGCGTGTCTACACATGGATTAGAAAATACCGTATATGACAGATATATCACCTATCTTAAATTGATATATTATTCTCTCGTTTTAAATATGATATAACAAAAAAAAAAAACAAGAGTTATATAAGATTATTCTAATTATAATTCTCTAATAAATTGTCATTTAATTTTACTATAATATTCTATAAATATACATAGTTTTCAACAATACTACTTAGGATAGGTCACAAAAAATTAGAGAAACATATTTAAAGAAAACGAGACCAATAAATGGCTATCCCCTTTACAAAGTTTTGGTTGGAACTTGGAAGTGCTACGGTGCATAACAAATGAAGTGACGGCAGATTGGAACATGAGAAACTAGAAAAATGGTTAATTTAATTTTAATATTTATAAAATTTCAAAATTTATTTTTAAGTTTTATAAAATATTTATTTTAGTTCAATTCGTATAATATATTTTTTATCAACAATTATAGTTTCTTTTATCAAATCAGTTTATGTGTATTCTTTAAAAAATTTAATAATTTTTACAAACATGTTTGAAATATTGTAAATATTTCGCTCATAAAAATTTAGCTTATTAAATTAATTCATATATATTTTTTGAATTTTTTTAATAATTTCTGCAAGTATATTTAAAAAACTATAAAAAATTTGCCCATAAAAATTTAGATTTTATAAAGATTTTATGAATTAATATTGATTTTTTAAATTTGTAAGTACTCAAGAAATCAAAATAACAAATTCTAAATCTAGAATTGTCTTGTAAGAACTAAAAACTAACTCAAATAATATCTCCACTATTTTTCTTGCATATTTTTTTCTTTCTGAAGTTTCTCCGTGCATCTGATTGGTAGATGGAATTAGTTGCAACCTTAATAGTTGTAGAAGAGCAAAATGGGAGGATACAGGTTCAAATATAAAAACTTGAAAATCACCTAAAATTGAATATTATTAAATATATTTTAATGTTTTTTTTAAAAAAAAAATCAGTATGATTGGATTTCAAAATTAAGTCAAATCGAATTTAATTGCATAAATATTAATTTTAATGAATATTTATTTCTTTTATTAATATTATATACTGTATTAATTTATTAGTTGAATACATTAAATTTTGATTTTTGAATTCAAATTTTTGTTAGTTTTAAATAGAGATTTTTAAATTTTAAAAATGTACTCATTATTACCTCTTAAACAAAAATGGAACGACTACTGAATGATTGACTAATTAAACGGTTATCGAATATGAAACGACTATCAAATATAAAATCGTTACTGAATATGGAATAATTACTGATTGATTGCCTAATTGATATAATTTAAAATAGGAAATAATATTATTAATATAATAATAAAATATAATATTAATAAATAATAAAATATATATAGGTCGGTTTGTCAAGCCTAATAGACTTTTTTATAAATCTGAGTCTGACTTATTTAAATAAACAGTCTGAGACTAGTCTTTTTATTAAATAGGTCAGACAATACCAGACCATAAGTAAGCCACCCCATAGGCCCCTAACGGGCGGCCTAGCCTATTGTCATCCCTATATGCAATAAACAAGAATAATCATATTTTTATGTAAAAGATTAAATCCAAAAAGTGTAATCAATTCCATATCTTCATTAGAAATATACAATAATCAATATAAACAATAATTACTCATGAATTCGAAGGCAAAACACTTTCCTTCACAAAATACATAAAGTAAGATCATTCTCCAAGTTAAGCAATTGCAAGTACAAATTGACATACTGTAAATGACATTGTTATTATACTTTCAAACAGACATGCACACGTGATTCAAGACATAGAGTCATTTCAGACAACTGTAAAGATCATAATATAATTTAGCTCATCTCAAGACAAATTCAAAAAACGTTCTTAGATCACAAGAAAATTCTTAGTTTCAGCAATAACATTCTTACTTTATGACTAATCTTATTCATTTACTTACTCATGACATATAGACTTTTTTCAATGGCTAAATGAGTTGTTATAAGCTCTCTTTAAGCCTATAAATAAAGCTTCGCGATGAAGACTATATTATACTTTGTAACTCAAGACTATATTATTGACATAGCTTGAGTAATGTGTACAAATTCTTTTATGATTTAAAATGTAGCTTGTAAAATCTTTTATGAAACAATGTAAGGTAGCATGTGAAAATTCTTTATAGGTAGAAATGTAGACATTTCTAATAGATCAAAACTGATATGTGAAAGGTGTGTGAAAATCAATAACGTTATTACTTTGAGCACTTAGTGAAAAATCTCATATTTGTGATTACTGAATGTATGTAATATGTGTTGGGTGAACAAGAATATATCCTTGTGAAATCTTTATTTCCTTATCTCTATTTACTTTTTTGTCTTACAATCAATTTTTATATCGATAGATTACTACTGTTGTTTTATTTCCACTAACCAAGAACATTATTCGTTTGTAATCAAGATCAATCTCGAGTTAAACACTCCACTTTTGAACATAAACGTTTTAAAAAGAACAATTATAATTCAAACTCTATTTCTTATAATTGATATTGTTACTATAGTAATAATATTCAACTAATATTTTATAATTTTAATTTAGATCAATCAAAAATAAATTAAGGTGTTTATTTTAAAATTAAACACTTTTTTTTAACAAATTCATCATGTCAAAAATTATGTATAACCGATATAGAGAACAATAACAATTATTTTTTTATAGATGTATGAGATTAAAGATATTATATCCAACATTATAGACCATTAACGATATACATGAGAAATTAGTTTGATTATTATAATTAAAATTTTAATTTAATAATTTTTTATTGGCTTCTAAAATGCATGCTTATGCATGTAGTTAACATATTTTTTGCTTCTTTTGTTGATTTTATGGATGAATAATATTTCGATCCAATAATCAATTTAATTATACTATTTGTTTAAAAATAATAATTGATTGTGCTATTTTCATATAAAATTTATTTTTTTATATAAAAAAATAGCTTTGAAGATATTATGATTTTAATTAAGAAGGAAAAATGGTAGAGTCTACGAACCGTTAAAGATAGGAGAAATTGGTAGCAGTTAAAAATGCTTGTATTTGAACCAGGAATAAATTTAACTATAAATAAATTCGTTACTTTTTTGATATGGAGTGATTAAAATAGATGAGCGTTGATAATTTAGTGAGCTACATATAGATTAGCTGGTAGCAACCTAAAGTACTTGTTTGTAGGGTTGGGTTGCGTAGGTGAGGAAATAAATGGTTGTGTCTGCTGTGTACAATAACATTATAACACCACCCGCATTACTCATTGAGTTTTGCACATTACACTCCGTTTTGAACGCTACAGAGGACACGTGTGGTGGGCGTGGGTCATTGCAATTTGCAAACCAACTTGGATGACAATGGTTGTGTGTCTTCTCAAATGTGTCTATCGCCAAAAATCCACTGTCTCACTAGTCAATCCATATCCACTTAGATATTTTATGTGCCTAAGTTCATGTTTTTGTAATACATTATTATTTTATATATAATTTTATCTTATATTTTTTTTTTGTCAATTATAAATATTTATATTTAATATTTATTAATAAGAAATATTTATCTTATATTTTTTATGTATTAATAATAAATATTTTTTTCTGTATTTTTGTATGCATTAGATAAAATATTTAGTTTGTGATTTTTTATATTTATTGTAATAAATATTTTTTATATATCAATTATAAATAGATATCTCAAGTGTTTTATATTTATCAATTTATTTTGCTATGTACTCCAACCACTAGAGAATATAAAATTGAAGTTCAAAATGTATATAAAAAATACAAACCAACAATTTAAATTAAAAAAAATTAATTTAAAAGGATCACACATAAAATAAAAATAAATAAAAACAGATATTTTAAGAACTACCAAGAAAATAATATTTTATAAATCTTGAAAACGTATGAAACCTTGAGAGATTAATTGATGACAAAGGGAAGGAGGTTGTGTAGCTTTTGTAAAGTGTAAAAAGTGTGTGACTTGAAAAAGTGATTGAGGTTGTATAATAGTTACAGTAGGTGTCTAACTAAATTTACATGTGTGTTGATAATGTAGTTGTTTTTCTTTACATTTAGAAAATTGTTGAAAACAAGGTGTCAGCAATATAAACAATTGATAAAACTAGTAATTTATACAACATTAACTTTTCTTACGTGACACATAGACTAGTTGCTAGCTAATTAATCTATAAAAGTAATACTTTTGATTAAAGGAAAAATAATAAAAATAATACTTTTGATATATGTACTGTGTAAGCAAAACACCATCTATCATTGGCATTACTATTGAACTATATATAACAAAAATTAAATTATTTTAAATTATAATAATAACTTTTACATTATTTGTTAGTATGAATTAAGTTCATAAAAAGCACTGCTCTAAAAAAACAATGCTCATGTACATAATACTAAGATACACGTGCATTCGGAAACATGTAAGATACCCGCGCAATTGTTTGGAAATGCAAAGTCGTGATTCATATTTTAGGCTGACATTATATTAATTGATTTGGGAAAAATAATCTTTTTATCTCGAACAAATATTTGTCTTATTTGTGTGTAATACCATATATTATATTTCATATATAAAATAGAGTTTCTTAGGCTAAATTACACGAATTTGACGATTAAAATAAATACCAGCAACATCCTGCCACAAAAAGATTCACCCAGGCTCGAGGAGGAGAATTAAAGTAGTGAGTACCAGTAAGTAGCTGAAGAATGTATTCTAACCGCCAGTCAACGACCTAATTTGTCTATCTATAAATATGTATACTAGAAATTTGCTACTCCTGCACTGTAAGGCGATTGATGAGGATGATAATATTTTGTTCCGTGTAAATGTATTATAAATTTAATTTAGATGTAGTTTTATTTCATTTATTTCTATCAATTAACGAAATTGATCTTCTTATATTTAAATTTATCTGTTTAGGTTTTTTATTTTATTTTTTTAACTAAAAGTTTATAATATGATATAATTTAAATAACGTGACATAAAATACAATAATATAAAATAATTGATATTTATGAAATCGAAATAAAACTCTATAAAAATTTAATCTTTAACTTTATAAATTTTTTATTTTTGGAATTTAATTATGTCATATGAATAATTCATGCATTGAGATGCTTACATATCATGAAATCGTATATCACATCATTTAAAATATGTCAAATTTTCGTATTTTAGTTTAAATATGTGAGAAAAGAATAAAAATTATCGTATTTTAAAATAAAGATATTAATTCCGTAAATTAAACCTATAACTTTTATATAAAGAATATTCAAGATTTATCTCGTGTATGATTTATATAATATATTATTACTTTTGTATTATAATTTTGTGTCACGTGCAAGCGTATTGTAATTTTCTTCATATTTTTTTATCTAAAAAATATTAAAGAAACATATTTAAAAAAAAACACATAAATTTATCATTTGACTAATTGATACCGTAAGATATTATTTTAACTAAAAGTAGTGTTAGTAAAAATCTCTCAAACACTATTTTTCTAACACTCATTTTCTAATTGAATGAAATTAATATGGGTTCCACTAATTTCAAAATGGATGTCATGTAAAGTAACGAAATCATATGCATTTCATTAAATAACAAAGTGAATATTGAAAATAGAATATTGTTGGTATTGCACATTAGTGATACGTGAATGTAACTACTATTTTTAATTTTTGTGTATTTAGTTATTTATTTTTATTTTTATAATTGCGTAAAATGATAATACAACTCTTAAATAAACGGTACATACAAAAAGATTATTGATTAAAAAACTCTTAAAATGTATTTGAACGTGAGAATGCTTAGAGGAAATGTAATATTTTAAGAGAATTCAAATCCTTCAAATAAATTCCATTGTTTTGATAATTCATTTGGAGAGTTTTCAAAATGAATAAATTTTATGAGTAATTTTGTAAAAGTTAAATTTAGCGAATTTCAAATATCTCTTAAAATCTTATAAATTCAAATTCCCTATTTAGTTATAATCACGAAGTAATTCTTATGATTTGTTGAATTTCACAACTTTAGTTCTATATGTTTCAAAATTTGCATGAGTATTTATTTTTTTTTGCAAATTGATCCCCGATTTTTTTCAATTTTCAAATTTTTCTAAATGATTTCTTAAAAAATGCAAAATTGTCCTTCAACTTTTCCAAAATTTTAGTTTTGGCCCAATTTTAACTTTTATTTATGCTCAAAAGTTTTGAAATTATAAAATGTGCCTAATTTTATAAAAATAAATTTTTACCCAACAACAAAATATAGAAATGAAAGGAATTTAATTGAAGCATTTAAATTGTCTAAAATTATAATCAAGTATTTTAATAACTTTTTAGAGAAATTAAAATAATATGCTTTAAAATATGTTGTCTTGTTCTGGGATTTTAAAGGGAATTTCTACCAGCCTAAATTTGAAGACTTTGTAATTCCACCTAAAATGTGAGAACAATCAAATTCCCTGCAACTTAGTTTCATGCTCCCCTCACATTCAATCTCGCATTCGACTCTTATCTCTCGCGTGATATCTCTATGATCAATTGGTTGCGCTAAGTAGGAACTTTTAAAGAAGGTCGTGCGATCTCTCTTTTGAGCAACCATTGAGTAGGAGCTGTAAATTGGAGAGACAATAAGGAGGGGGTGAAAGGTGAAAACAAGGATAGGTATATGCACAAGTTGAAGCTTGAAGTTGTGACTTGAATAAGGAGTTGCATATGCATAATTTAATTGATTACTTTTCGTGAGATACAATTTATTGAGAATTTCAATTGATTATTTTAAAAATCAAATAAATTATGTGAGAATTTTTTTAATAAATTACGAGAGAACAAACTTAAATTAATTAATGTAAATCAATAAAAGATGAATAACAAATTAAATGATAAGAAACTTTATTTATTTTCATATTTTTGTTATTGTTATAATATTAAAAATTCCAATGCTTATAATTTTTAGATTAAAAAAAAAAAAAACAGATGAGATTCTAATCACAAGCCCAACACAGTTAGGCCCACGTTCATTCACTGGAAAAAAAAAGACACATTTCAACAACAAAAATACAGCCGCTTCTAGTTTGCCCTTGTATCAGAAAAGTTGGAATCACACTCAAACTCAACTCAACTGGCCGGAAAACGCAAAAGCTGGCCGCAAAAACCCGGCGGAGTTAATCTTCGACCGCAAAAATCAGTGAGAAATTCTTCCAGGTTTTCCTTTTTTTTTTTTTTTTTTTTTTTTTTTTTTTTTTTTTTTTTTAATTCTTTTTATTTTCTTCGAATTTTCCTTCCCTTTCTTATAACACGAGAGGATGCGATTCCAGCGCGATTTGCTCCGCCATAGCCTCCCCTGCAAAACAGAAATGCTTCACAGCAGAGTTCAACTCCGCACCGCGATTCCATCGCTTTAGATTGATAACATAGTTCTAGAATCAATTTTACCTCAAAAAAATGAAACCAATTTTAACACAATTATAACCGCATCATTTTACGATATTAATTTCATAATATATGTACTTCAAGAGATTTTATTTATTTATTTATTTATTTGAAGTGTTTCAGAAATGCAATTGTTCTGATATTTTTTTTTGTTTTGTGTTGAGTTTTGATGTACAGATATAGACT
The DNA here is from genome assembly GCA_037974835.1 of Cicer judaicum. Taxonomy (NCBI): domain Eukaryota; kingdom Viridiplantae; phylum Streptophyta; class Magnoliopsida; order Fabales; family Fabaceae; genus Cicer; species Cicer judaicum. The sequence goes on from JBBPBS010001017.1 coordinate 646,280, forward strand.
AGCATCAATCTGAATGGGTTATATTCAATATGGTAGACAAAGTATTGGGAAGATATTTAGATTTAGAACTGCAAGCAACGTGGTTAGAAACTCTATAACATCACAGTTAGGTTATGCAGGCACCGCATTACCCTCATGTTCCCGTTTTCACGGTGGAAAGAGTTTGTATTCCACTTCTTCTGATGCCAGAATAGTGCAGGACCTTCTGGCTCAGGTGGAGAGGGATAGGCTGAGAGAGAAAAATGATAGAATAAGGGCTGGTTTGGATACTGCCGACATTGATGCCGAGAATGATGAGGATTACATGGGTGTGTCCTCTCTCATTGAGAAGCTTGAAAAGGAGAAGCTCAAGGAATCCTCTGAGTTGAACCGATATGAAGATCCGACTGATTCTGATAGTGATGAAGATGACGGTGATGCCTCTCAGAAGAAGTTTGAAGATTTTGAAAGGAAGTTCAAGAGGCATGAAGAAATGCTTCATAATTTCACTGATGCTGAAACGCTTGATGATGCTTTTAAATGGATGCAAAAAATTGATAAGTTTGAGCAAAAGCATTTTAAGCTTCGTAATGAGTATAGGGTTATTGGGGAACTCATGAATCGACTCAAAGTAGTTACTGAGCAAAAGGATAGGTTCATTTTGCAGCATAAGCTTAATAGGGCTTTGAGATTGGTGCAATGGAAGGAGGCTTATGATCCTGATAACCCGGCCAATTATGGTGTCATTCAACATGAACAGGTGGGGCCTTCTGCGGATAGCTTGCAACAATCTGGATTTGAAAAGGAGAATAAAACCGCACAAGGCGATGAAGATACTGCCGCTGCTGACAACGACGACGATGAAGAAGAGTTTGATGACATGAAAGAAAAAGACAACATAATACTGGCCAAACTTGAAGCTATTGACAAGAAACTTGAGGAGAAGCTAGCAGAGCTTGAGTATACGTTTGGAAGGAAGGGCAAGGCTCTAGAGGAAGAAATCAGAGATCTTGCAGAGGAGAGAAACGAGTTAACTGAGAAGAAAAGAAGACCTCTTTTCCGAAAGGTTGTTTTGCAGTTACCTAATTCTCTGATTATGTGTTGATACTTTGGATTATATTGCTGTTTACCTTATTATGCATCATACTCAGCTTTTTTCATATCAAGTAAGTTTCTTCCAAATAAACTTGTCTCTGCTTTAAGCAAGTAGGGATGTATCAATCCTTGAGTTTTAGTAGGTTAAAATCACAGTTGATTTTAAATGAGTTGAAGGGTGGGTATACTCATACTTTCTCAATTTAGAGACGAACTTAGTTAGATATTTTCTATACTCAATCTACAAACTTGGTGCAAAACTTTTGTTGGTGCTTTTTGCTTTATTTATTAGCTTAGCTACTTTTTAGTTGAAAAAAACTTATTTTTTCTCTAAGTGTGATGTCAACCTGGTAAAACCTACCATAGTGGAGTCTAGGGAAGGTTCGCATCACAACATCCATTGTGGAGGATCAATTGCAGCCAGGCTGTTTACCTTGCATTTGCAAGAGGTTGGTTTCATGACTTGAATCGGTAACCTCCAGTCACATGGCAGAAATTCCTGTCTCTGAGTGGTGGGTTACATTCTGTGTGTAGCAGGTGCTTCAGGGCTACTGCTTGTGTGAATTTGCTAGTTTGTTTTTCTTCCCCATATCGCATTTAAATTTATGCATTTGAATGCCATGTCCTTCTTTGTTTTGTTCTTTGGGAATTTTGTTCCTTTTCTTTAATGAAACACAATATATTTTGATTTTCCGTCGATGTTGCATTTTTGTAGGCTACTGTTTGTTAAAGTTCTAATGTTTCAAATGTTGCGTACTTTTATTGTGGCTGTCTTTATAATGTTTATTAACTGTCCCATATTCTTATTTTTGCTTTAATTAAAGCTCACTTATCATTGTTACTTTTCTTTTATAATTGTTTTGGTTGTTGTATATGGTTCCAGGGTTTTGATGTAAAATTGATAAATGTGAACCGAACTTGTAAAGTCACAAAGGTAATCTACAAATACGTCTTTCCTTCTGCGTTTTTCCCAGTTGCTGTCATATGTTCTTAGGTTGTTTCAAATCTCATGATCTAGGGAGGACAAGTTGTGAAGTATACTGCTATGTTAGCATGTGGTAACTACAACGGTGTTGTTGGTTTCGCAAAAGCCAAAGGCCCAGCAGTTCCAGTTGCCCTCCAAAAGGTACTAACAATATCTTATTAGGTCTTTCAAGTCATCCTTAAGATGATTTGGTACTGTATTATTTTTTTCAGTTGTCCTGTTTTCAATGTAGCTAAGTTTAGCGATTTCACTACCCACCATAAGAGATATGGATATACTTTTGCTTCATTTGCAAGCTTATTAAATTATTGATTCACGTTCTTCTGAGATTTTATTTGCAATTATACTGGGCACTGTTCTTTGGTCAATGCTATGATATTATATTGATATAGGCTATGGTTAGTCTTTGAGATATGTGGTTCATAATTGGTGGGCAGATCTGGGATTTGGTGACTGTGGCACTTCTTCTCTCACCAAAAATGTTCAACAAAAACATCTGCTTTATTTTATGAATCCACAAAACCTTATCCATGTCTTATGCATTGCACACAAAATTCTTCGAACTTTCCGATGTCAACAATCTTGAAACTAAATGAATTAATATCTGGTTGCTTATTATATATTGTATTCTAAAAATTCCACTCGTCATCTTTTTATTCTTCGCAACTCTCTGAGTTCAGAATGTATATCATCTGTTTTTTTTCTCTATTCTTACTAACTGGTATTTACGTTTGCAACTATGTAATTTAATATTTTTATTAAAATGAGTTGACTGGATTGTTTAATCACCAAGTGTATTTACTTAGCTATAATCTAAAATCTGGGTTTGAGTAATGTTTTGAATTTTGTTTTGATAATGTGTATTTTTGAGTATTGCCTTTTAAAATAATTGCCAAAACATTAAGCATCAGCAAACTAATATTTTTGATCTATATCCGTTATGTTTAATAGCGTATTGAACTAATGGTTTATTTGATTATAATCAGGCATATGAGAAGTGCTTTCAGAATTTGCATTATGTAGAGCGACATGAGGAGCACACAATTGCACATGCAATTCAAACATCTTATAAAAAGACCAAGGTAATCAATTCCTTATCCTTCTTCTCCCAGCAATCTCCCATTTATCTCATAAAATTCCCTTCTGCTATGAAAAAATAAATATAAGTATACTGTTTTACATGTCTTAAATGAGTAATGAATAATGGTGTGCTGCCTGTATGTCTTATACCATCTGCATTAATCAATAGGTGTATCTCTGGCCTGCTTCCACTGCAACTGGCATGAAAGCTGGTAGAATAGTCCAAACCATACTGCATTTAGCTGGTTTTAAGAATGTCAAGTCAAAGGTTAGTGATTGACCTAAAAAGCTGAGCATCATCCTCCAATTTTAGTGTTTTCTCTAATTTTCTTTGTCTTCATAGGTTATTGGTTCCAGAAATCCTCACAATACAGTAAAGGCTGTCTTCAAAGCTCTTAATGCGGTTAGTAACTCATCTTGCTGATGCTCCTATGCGAGCATTTCAATCAACTTTTACCTGTGACATTTTATTTGACATTGCTTGTTTGTTCCAGATTGAAACACCAAGGGATGTCCAAGAGAAGTTCGGCCGAACTGTGGTTGAGAAGTATTTGTTGTGATGGACTGGATGTGCCGAGCTTAGCACGCTTCTTGTTGTTTTCCATTGAATATATTTTTGTCCCTTTGATGTCAACTTGCCAAGAAGAATTTATAGACAGTTCCTCAAATGCATTTACTTTAGAACATTAGTTGTGGAATTTTTGCCTGTACTGAACTTTTCATTATTAATTAATGAAAAAGAACAATAATTTAGGAACGTACTCTTTGCTTTATGGGTCTCCAAATAGTCGTGTTGCGTTGGTGTTCCAGGATCCTATATTTTTTGGATATCCGTGTACTTGTCATGTTTGGTGTCAATATTGGAGTTGACGGTTCCTAGAGTGGTATCTTTACCAAAGTTCACTATCTTGAATGCAATCAAATTATTTTTACTGATGATTGTGGCATCCATATTACATCTCCTATCGACATGAAGTTTCCACTTTATGTCATCGATCTCAACATTCTCCAAGGGAAAACCTCTTTTATGTCTATCAAATAGTGTTTCATGCTATGGGTTGGCGCTGCCAACATCACATCCTTAACCGTAGTTCGACAACAACGACTATAACAATAACAATAATGTCAGTAATATGTACCTTAATTATCATATGTAGTAGTTTATAGTTGTGGTGTTCTCTTGTATCGACAAACTCGCCTCGTTTAAAACACTGACCCAATTTAGTGTGAAACAAAAACCATCATATTTGTTCGTTGGTTGGACCAAAATTTGCAAAGGTACTCTTGAAAATTTAAAGATTATCAGACATTGTATGTTTAATTTTACTTTTATAATTTTCTTTTTGTATTATTAAATATTTTGAATACTTCATCATTAAAATGTGTTATTAATTGTTAAAATGTATATCATTAATTACTTTTTAAACATATATCTCATTAATTATTAAAATATATAACATTGATCACTTTAGAGTATTTCTTGACTGCATTATTCTAAATGGTTGATTTTTTACATTTTAGTAGTCAATGAAATATATGTTAAATAAATAATTAATGATTTATGTTTTAATGTTTAATTACGTGTTCAAAGTGGTTAATAGTATAAATTTGTATACGTATCACAAAAAATGTTTTAAGTATAAAAAAAGAAGTTCAAAAAAAATATATAACCAAATTTGAAAAAATTATGGTCAAATGATGAACAGTACATACGATATGATGTCAAATATTATGTGCGTGTTTAAATATCATTTTTTATGGATATTTTGTATCTCTTGTTCAATTATATATATTTAAAATAATGGGAAATCAAAGGGTGCATCTTAATATTTCAAATGTAAAAATTATATTTTAAGACTTATATTTTCCATTATTTGAAAAATCAAACGATATTTTTTTTAAATATTTTTGGTATTCTTAACATGTGTCCAATGACACATGTTAACGAATGTTAGCATGACTCTTCTCAAAATACATATTGTAATTGTTGAATAAAAGAAATAAACTTAAAACAACTTATTTTCTTATGACTCGATTTTGGTTGACTTAATAAACATTAAAACGTAGTAATTTTGAAAATGATACTTTGACCTATGAGTAAAAGCTTGACCTAAAACACTTTTTTCTTCTTCTCTCAGTCTCCCATATTCTAAAAAATTTGTAATTATATTTGAATTGATCAACTTAGATTGTAAAATACAATTTATCGAATCTAAACGTGTATTTAGAGACTTTTAAAAATAATAGAGGTGAGATAAGAAATCAATTTTTTTTTTTAATAAGATCTAAAACACTTTTTTTTTTTGTTGAAAAAAAAGCCCTAAAATACTTAAACAAATATAAAAATAAAATCATTTAGTGCTAGTTTCACCTTCATTTTTTCTTTCTAATTACTCTCAAATAAATTACGAATTTATGTAACCTAAGTTTGTAAACTTGTCTGTTCAATGTTTATAGAAGGAATATAAAGACATGACAAAATTGTTCATTATGACAAAGGATTTAAGGGGCAGGAGTCTATCCAACTTATAAATAATAATAAACGTAAGTGACAGTACAGCAGTGTGGTGCACTGCAGAAGAGTGAGTGCATTGCATAAGCTATAAGCTATAAGCTATAAGCAACCAAAGCACAAAACGCTTACCAGCTGAAGTCACTTCTGCAAAGCTTTTTCCTATTTTCGCTTTCTCGTCCTACTCCTCCCTCTTCTCTGCGGAGAAGAGAGGAGAGAGAAAGAAAAAAAAAAGTATTTCGTTCTACCAAATATCATTAGCCAAGCAAAAAGGTAAATCCTCCTCCTCATCTTCTTCTTTCTCTTCTAGGGTTTTCTCTTCCCCCATTGCATACCTCATCCCAACCCCCCGCACATTTTTCTCCACAGGCATTGCTCTCAGACCATCTCCGTTCCCCAATTTCATTCCAATTCCCTCAGCTCTTCGCTCTTTTCTAGGTTTCTCGTCGCTCTCTCGAAGAATCCATTTCTTTCGCATTTCGAGGTAATGTTGTTCCGTTTTCTACATCTCGTGTTTTGTATTCCGCATTCGTCTCACTCGTTGTTACTCATTGTATTAATTTTGTGTATTGCTACGATTATCGTAGTTGTAGATATACTGTTTTTCCCTCTCAATGGTATGTTCACCTGGAAGTGGGAGAATGGAGGTCATGGCAAGGGTTCTGACCGCAGGAAGTTTCTCTCAAACTGTAGCAGGTAGTAGACGAGACTCTCAGTGATATCTTGTTATCCTTATTGTTATCATAACCTTAGTGGTATTGAACAATATCCTAATTTTTAATTCATGGAAGTATTTTGAATTTCTAATTCGCATCATTTGTCAATGCATGGTCTTGGAAGATGACTTTGCCCGACAGAAGTCAGCTTCTGAGTATATTTATAGACAACTGCGTGATGCAGATGATTCAAATTTGCTCACTGAAGAAGGTTCTCTTTCTCTCTGTCTCTCTCTTTCTGGTGAACCAGACTTTTTTTTTAATCCATGTGTGGATAGTTCCCATCGGAACTTAATTTAATGTTCTTAATATTTTTTAGTTCAGAGGGTTTAGTTTTTTACTTGAGCTGACAGCAGAATGAGTGTCACACATTGAATATTAATAATGTTTTTTTTTTTTTTTTGTTGTTGTTATGGGTATGGTTTAGGAGTTAGGACTAACAACAGTGATCCTTCTGTATGGAGTGCTCTTCTGGCTCAAATATCGGATACTATGTAAAGAAAAACTTTTTATAGTAACATAAAATATTTGTATGTTCACTGAAAAGGCAATTAGTCTAATAAACTACTCCTATCCAAGCTGGAACAGTATAATCCAAAACTCTGTAAATACCAAATAATAAAAAATCTCAATTACAAAAGGACCCTAAATAATTAATAAAACTAAATAGTCCAATCTACCTCTATACCTCGTAGGGGTGGGGACTGGGGGGGAACAAGTGCTTCACCAGTGTAAAACTGCTTACGGTTGTACTAACATGTGCTATGTGTAGTTTTCACAATTTTGTTATTCCGTTTTAGCTTTCCATTGTTACCTTTGTTTCTACGTCATGCATATACTTCTTAATTTGCATTCCTTTTCCAGGCTTCATTTTTTCAGGTACAGTCTTCAGTATATTTTGGGGATACTTAAACCGCTGCTTAACATTTTTTTATATATATTACAGATATGCAAGTTTATGGTGAGAGACCCATGACTGATCCCCTGCAGCTGGTAAGGTTTTCTTTCTTTTATGTCATTTTTTGTGTGCTAGTAGACTAGTAATGTGCTTCTTCCCATGGGTCTCTGTTGAACCTTTCATATGGTTTCTTTATTGGCATTGAGGATTTACTGAAGTTCAATGGATCCATCCTTGTGTTATTGGGTATAGAGATATATTTATGGCAAAAATTGCTTCCTTATGTTCAAGAATTAAGATACCTTAAGTTGCACATTTTGATTTAGTCTTTTGATATAACAACTTCTGTCATTCCTCGTTGTTTTGAATTCATTTGATCACTAAATGACCCTTTGCAATTTATATCATATTTGCAGCGAGTAATATGATTATATAACCGATGTTGATTGCTTATGCAATGTATGAGTTGAAGCAGAGTACATACCTTATCCTTTTAAGAATTTTAGAGTACAATTTGACTTTATGTCATTACCTTGGCTTTGTATATAAAAATGAACTCTTCAAAATCTCGTGTGAGCCTATACAATTATTATATTTGTAATCCTTGCTTTGTGAATTTGATTTATTTATTACAAATGTCTTCATCTGCAGACATTGTCTGCTTGAATTATAATCTGGAATCAATTAATTTTACTAATTGCTTGGTGTCCTTTTTCAGGTATGCTGCAACACTTGCAAGAAACCAATCAAGGACAGCCAATTTGCTGCTCATGCAGGTCTGGTGGCCTATTTTCCATTTGTTTTATAACTTTTATTATGTCCTTATTTGTGTGATATTTGAGGTTTGGAACCCATTAATGTGTGGATTTGTCTCATAATCTTACGCTTTCAATATTCTGGCTTAGGAAGCTACTCATATTGAATCTTCCTCATTTTTATGTCTTTTATATTTCTCTATTTTGTCAGAACTTTGTAGATCATTAAAGCCTACAGTACAAACTGGCTTGGAGCTTGACGGCAACACAGGGAAACGGAAGCCTCCAAGGAGAGAAAGGAAAAAGTTAACAACTTTTTGTGCGAGTATCCTTTTAATATGAATTAATTAGTCAGTTGCAAACTTTTGAAGATTCTATTATTACTATATAATAATCACAGTTTTTGAAATTTGTATTTAGGATGTCGTGAATGTGATTTCCTCTTTAAAGAGAGTCCTTTAGTGTTTCTCAGTACATTTGAATGTTTGGTTGCTGTAAAATAATCTTTTGTGCCTCATAACCCCTCATAACCAAGCTACTGCAGTTGGGGAGCGGAGACGATCTGGGTTTGTGGATAATATTGACATTCTTGTGTCTCAATCCCACTTGAACAGTCAAATCACAGTGACTCCCTTTTCTACCAAGGTTCAAGGTGAAAGCCCTTTTTGAAGTTCTCCTTTTCTCATGTTGTGCAATAAGTCTGCTTTTATCTTATACCCTCAATTCGTTTAACCAAAATTTCTATTTGTAGTAAGTTTTTTAAGGTTAAATTCAATTTGTCAATTTATTGTTGGATAAATAATGGTATCTTGGTGTTACACAGATTTCTTAGTTAATTGGTGCCAATTCTTTAGCTTGTTGTGTTGGCTTTCACTCTGAACCCACACCCCAAACAACCAAATAACACTAGCTGTACCCTGATGATGTGGACCAACCCTACATGAAGGTTAATGAGCTTCGAGAACTAGGAGCGGGACCATTGACTAGAGGGAAGACTAGGAAGCTAAAAGAACAATTAGAGAAACAAATTGTTAATTTCCTTAGTCTTAAGACATATGAAAAGATTAATCCACATTATATTAATCTTATGGTCATAGAAATATCTTAAGACTTAATTTTAATTTTGGGATGTAATAATCATACCTTATAATTAGGAATTATGTTGACTTGTGTGTGCCTAAATATTTGGTAGCTTAGGCACCATGTTATTTTGTGTTAGGCTATATATGCCTTTTTATTGTAAGACATATGGGACTAATTTTGGAAAGAAAAAAAAACACTTAGTGTGAGATTAGAGAAATGCTCTCTAGGGTTCTTCTTTGAACCAAATTTAAATCTTATCAAGAGCCTCTTACTCTTGTGGCAATTCTACCTTGATCTTATCATTCCTTGTTGTGGAGTGTGGCGATTTCTACCATTTCATTACTTCTTCATATTTTCTTCTTTTGTGTTTTTCATTCTTATTTGGTATTTTATTTGAAATTATCACTTGGATAGATCCTTCAAATCATATGGAAACACTCAAATCCATATCACCTGATGACAGTTTTGATTTTTATTGAACTAAAACTAAAACCAGCCCTCCCCTATATTATATCCGTGTGCTCCTGGAAAACTATGTCATGCCTTTATACTGCATAGTTTGAGTTTACCAAAATTGATTTATCTTGCTCACAAGATCATTGCTTTGTAAACTCAGACTCAGATAGATTCTTGTGGGTCACATGGAATTGCAAGTTTGGGGACAATTGAATTCTACAACATAATTGTAATTTTCTCTGATAGAGCACTGGATCAGGATGTGTTTTTTTTGTTACTTCCAGGTCCAACGAGTGGAAGGTGTATGTCCGCAAAAGGAATTATAATAAAGGGGAGAACACTGAGCTGTCAAGTTAGTTAGAGGGGCAAAACATGGATATAGGGAATAGAGGGAACGTGACTAGTTAGTTATACATTTTTTTGACTTATATACTCTGTAAAATGGCTGGGTGCATCTCAAAAAGTTGTTTTGAGGAGTAGGGCGTTCACTTTCTGGATGCCAGTTTCTTTTATAGATAATATTGATGCTCTAATCAATTTGAAAATTCAACTTTTGTAGATGCAGCTCCTATGTTGGATGATACCGGAATTAAAAGTGGAAACAGAGGTCTCCAAGCTTCAGTGATGTATCCTCCAACAAAACGTCATAAATTGTATGCTTTCTTAGTTCATTGCTTTCCTCCATAAAAATAATATACTATTATATAAAAAACTATTTGCAAAGCTAGCAAGAATTTTCTCAATAATCAATTATTTGAGCTTGGGCTTAAAGTGATTACTTGTCATTTGATCATAGGATAAACTATAACTAATATGACTTGCCCTGTTTGCCATATTAATCTTCATTACTATGAAGTTATGTTTGGAATTCAATGTTTCTCCACATTTCTTCTTTCTGCTTTCAAGTAAATTTGTTCTGAATGTTTTATGTCTGATGCAGGATAGCAAGCACACATCTTGATGTACAAGAAAGACATGGGACAGAGTCTTTGGTGACAAAAACTGTGAGTTTAACAGATGGAATTACTCGTAAGTGTCCAAATTCATGTGCTGATGTCATTTGTTTTTGCCAGGCTTGTCATGACGAACTTTTTTCTTGTAAATTTTGGCTAATGAATTATCATTTGAATATATATATGTTATAATTGTTGTACAAACAATTACCAACTTTTTTCCCATCATATCTCATTGTTTTAGACAGGCTAGAACATAGGCATGCATTTTGAAAACATGTTAGCATGCAGGGTTGGACACATTTGATGCCAGAAATTCCTTTAATTTTAATAATTTAGAGGTGACATGAAAATTAAGATCAACATTTTGATGAAGTACAATTGTATAAATTGAGTTAATTATATCTAGTTGTTCTGCATTCATTAATTTAAGGTTGGTTATAAGCATGTTCCTCTCCATGTGTTCCCAAGTTGCAAATCTCCCATAAATGTATCCATGGGATCAAATGTAAAAATTTGTTTCATACTTTTAAAATTCTTTATATCTGGACACTGAAGCATATCTAATTTTTTATCGAGAAACTTCATGACAAACACATATCGTGCTGTACTAGAACACGACAAAACAGAATCTTGTGTGACAAACTGTGAGTTTAACAGGAAATTACTAGTGAATGTCTAATTTCGTGTGCTGAAGTTATTTGTTCTTGCTGAACTCACCATGGTGAATTTTTTTCTAGGTCAATGACTGCTTTAAAATTGCTTACCGTGTATTCTGACTTGTGTCTTTGGGGTTTGGGTCTTGGCCATGGAAGGAATAACCCAATTATTTTTTTCTGATTTCTTAGGGAAGGATTTGATTGAAAAGACTGTTTCGGATCATGGAGACCCTGTTCATAAAAATGTTGGGCAGGTCCATATGCAGCACCAGCACGTGACGAAGAATGGTATAAATATGATGATATTTTTCAGTTTAACAAGTCCTTAACTTTACTTAAACTCTTGTGGAATGGAAGCCCATTCCTCAAATACTTATTTCCTACAATTCTTCAGTTTTGAGCAGTTCTAAATGACTTCTCATTCTCTCTCTTTTTGGTGTTGGTTCAACACTTGCATGTTTTTGTTAGTTTAGATTTTCCTGCACCTCTTGCTACGAAGATATATTATTCACAAAGGACCAACCGACTGCGTGCTGCTATTCGTCATATGTACTTTGAGAATTTAAGTGAGGAATTATGTACTGATGTTGTGGGTCCAAAGACATCACATGAAGAGATGGTTCCATTTCAAGATTCATCTCAGGGGGACCCTTCGTTTGAACAAATGGACAATGTCCTCAACAAGGAGGTATGCCATTCTTCCATATTTGTAATTAAGGGTGATTTGTATTATAGGTTTTAAGTCTGTGACCTAAGTTACATAGCATGTAGTTAATTCAATGTTAGATGTTTAAATCAGACAAACATATTTAAAGTTTTGTTGTTGGCTTTAGGTGTATTTTTTAATCCTCTGTTCACATTAAAAACAGAGAAGGAGAAAAGTTATGAGAAATTATTAAGGCCTACTATGTACTGGCAGGCTACAACTTTCTGTCTGAATGCTAAAAATATTAATTACCTGCCATCCCTTCTCTCCTTCCATCAGAAAAAATGCTAAGTTCCATGCAGATGACAAAAAACTGATTCGTTATTTATTTTGAAAAACAGAGCCGCTTGGCAATGATGTACTCTGCCCAAAAATCTGATCATATTCGTGCAAAAAGCTCAGAAGTTTGCTTGCTCAAAGCAGGAGGTGTGCCTAGTGGTGGCTTGGCGAATCAGTTTCTTCTTGACAATGTTTCAATGTCTTCAGCAACTCATGTTGGTTTAACAAGAGGCAATTTTCTTCCGAAGTCTTATTCTTTTGCAAGCAACACAGGTGATCTGTTATTTATTTCTCCTTTTCGATTCATTATCATACTAAGCCACATGTGTCAAGGATAGCATATGGCACATGCTAATTAAAAAAAATCAGAAATAATCAAAAGAATGTTTCCTACTATGTGATTGCTAGTGGATTTCACAGCATTTTGATGCTCCCTGATATGATACAACTAGTCGAAGTGCAAGCTTTGACAAGAAGCAACCAGTAATGTTAGAATGATATTTTTATTTTACCGTTAGATAAACCAGAGCATGTGTATCTTGTCATACCTTTATACTCTGAATTTAGGCAATTTTGAAAACAGGAATAAGAGTTTCTATAAGGGTGATGTCTTTGTTTTGTAGGAAATCCTCTGGGAACCATGCAACAAACAAATGGGAGTGTTCCTGTTATTTAGTACACCATTGGTGGGAATTTTTTGGCTAGGTGAAAGTACAGGTAACCGGTACATTGAGGTTAGGATTTAGCTCCTTTTTTGAAGCTGATAAAGTAAATTACTCAAATTGTTTATCCTGTCATATGCTTTGTAAATGAAAACTTCTGTTATATAATAGATGGCAAAGAAATTTTTCATTGATCCTGAATTTCATGCTTCGATTGCTCTATTCTTTAATAAGGGTACTTTCTCTTTTCTTTTGGATATTCATAACCAACATGACAATTTGTAATATGATAGTTAAGAGTAGTTTGTGCTATAAATGCAGCAACAGGCCCATTGGATAACAGGATCTGTTCATTCATGTTATTACAAAGATACAACTAAAATCGCACAATTGCCACACAAAATAAATCGTTGAATTGTATGTCAAATTTTTTCTAAATTAAGGATTGATTATGTGGTGAGATATAATTGAATGATAGGTAAAAAAGTTTTACAACTAATACTGTGCTAACCTATCAAAGTCTTAAGAGATAGGTAAGAGTATGTTCAATATTCGATATTTGGTTACTAATCTACGTACCTTTTTATTTGTGCTTAGGTTCAAGTGGAATTTGGGCTGCCAAACCCCACTTGAACAATTAATATTGTGCTAAACTCTTTTTACAATACATGAAAGCTATATAGGATCAAACTCATGTTGAAAAAAAAGAAGCATATGAATTTTGAAGAAGAGTTTGTGAAACAGTGCGATGGCTAAAAGTTTTTGTGGGATTTGGATTTTGGTCTGCAAAAATTGTCGGTGGGATTCAAACTGTTAAATGTGTTATGTGATCTAGACCGTTGAAAATGTCACTCCGATGAGAGTTTAATTAGAAAGTATACATCACGAGTTCGTCCACGCTAAACTTGGATTAGCCTTCTAGGCAATGCTAAAATCAAACATTGAGTTTCACAACCAATGAGAAGTGCACTTCTGTTCAAGCATATTTTCGTGAATCATTTTAAGAGGAATAATTTTTAAGCAAAGCAAATATCAATAGCTCATGACTGCCAAATACTCATCACGAAACCCATATTTATCCTTTTCCTCGCCAATTAATTTTATACAGGTGAGAGATCCTGTCCGGGAATTTGATGAGGATACTCCCATGGTTAATTACAAATATGTTCTCACACCTTTATGTGTACCTTTCACACTTTTAACATGTTCTCTTTCACGCACTTTCTTCTTCCTCTCTCAATATAGTGAACATTGATTTTGATATTCTTCACTGTAAATAGGACCATTTACGTTGAAGAAATATCAAATCTTGCCTTTATGGTATATAGTGTTTCCAATATGTACCATAAATCTATTTGCGATGTATTTTTTTTGGGAACTTATTCATCGTAGTAGATAGATATATTTAATGTATATAATTTTTTCAACATTTCAAAATATATACCATAAACACACTAGTTTTCTAGATTTATTATTGTTTCTTAATATATATCTTGAAACCTTAAATGACCAAAGATGAATGACATGAAGCGCTGAAGTAGCAATAATTATGTTTTAAATGCATTATAAATAAGTTTTTTTGTGATTTATTTTAGAATCAAATATATTTTCATCTTTATATAATTGAAAATGAATTTAAAGGCCATGCCAATTAGATTTTATATCAACTATTGTTTATTAAATCAAATATTATTGTCATACCAATTAATTTATACCAGATCTTTACTCTATAATTTGTAATGGAATCAGTTTGTGTTAAAACCTTTCTAATTAATAAAAAAAAAGTGGTGATTATACACTTTATTTTTGGACAATGATAAAAATTACGTCGATTGAGAATAATACAATATAAATTTGTTAAAATTATAAATGATATATCTACCAACAAACTCGCGACATCCATGTTAATAACATAAATTGGCATAATATTTTTAATTGTGATAAAACCTAAAATTGAAGAGTTTGAAATACATGTGCCTTTGGTGCTGTAACATTGAAGACATCAAAATTATTGAATTTGAATTTACACAAAATTAATCTATTAATCTCTGAATACAATAATCTTTCTAACAAAACGTAAAATCAATCACTACACTGAGACATGAAATCTAATGCCAAAACAAAATGAGAAAAACTAAATATATAAGTAAAAAAAACACATTCAATTAAAAAAAGGGAAAAAAATATAATATTATTATTTTTTACTTCATTTCCTATTTAATGGATTATTATATGATATTATTATATTTGATGTCTTATTAAATAATTAGGGGGGGTGTGTGATTTTTAAGTCAATGGATGAAAGTAAAAAAGAAAGAGAAAAGAGTTGGGGTGACGACTAACTTAACTTAATTTGTGGTAAAACTATTGTGTAACTTTTAATATAAACTATATTTTTTAAAAATATAATTGAAGAAAGAATATTTTTTTATTAATGAAAGTGACGCTAATCACTAATTTATAATTATCTTTTAGAGGATTTGAATTTGATATCTTGATATTCCAAGATTAGTTCTTTCTATTGAGTTAACTCCTCAAGTATACACCTTATAATAATGAATAAATTAAAATAAAAATAAAAAAACATTTTCTTATTTTAATTCAGAAATGCAATACAAAATTATCTCCGTTAAATATTAATTTCGTTTTGTTTGTCAATGGATCAACTTAAACCATTGCTATTTTTTGGATACAACATAATGTGCATTGTTATAATTTGAAATGAATCACATATATATGAAGAAGACCAGTAAATTCTCATATATAATATAAAAGGAAATAAAAATGAGTGCATGGATATTGGATTGTGAAGAGAGGAAGAAAATGGACTTAAGTGAATGAATTGCATTGCACCCACGCTCACACATACACACTCTCTCTCTCTCTCTCTCTCTCTCTCTTTCTTCGCCTCCGGAAATGGTGTTCTTCCAGTGATTCTCATCACTCTGACTTCTTTCCATTTTTTTTCTTTCCATTCTCTCTTTCTTCGATCAATCTTCTTGATTCTTCAACCTTCGTCATTTCCTCTTTTTGCTCATGAATTTTCTATTTCCCTTCATATTGATCCCGCGATCTCAACAATTTTCAATATCAATAATTCCTTCTGATCCGCGAACAATGAATATTGCGCACCACGCACGAGAGACTACGCTCCTGCATCATCATCTCAAATATTCGATTTCCTCATTTTGATTCTTTAATTTTTCGCGCCACAAAAAACAGGTAGTACATTCATTCATCCTCAAATTAATTAATTAAAATTAGTTATCCTTTATAAATTTTGAATTATTAACTACACTCTCAACTCAACCGTTCGCTCTGTTCTTACTTTATCGATAAACCGTTGGCTTCGTTGTTTGATTAATTGATGAATACATGCAGATCATAAGGTGAATTTGAAAAATGTCGAATCATCATCAAGACACGGCGGGTGCGCAGCCGCATTCGTCGCAGATGAGGAGGGCGCCGTCGAGAAGCGCGGTGACGACGTTCTCGATGGAAGTATTCGACAACGAAGTCGTGCCTTCCTCACTCGCATCCATTTCACCTATTCTCAGAGTTGCTAACGAGATCGAAACCGAGCGTCCTAGAGTTTCCTATCTATGTATGCATTAATGCATAAAAAAATTCATTATATATATAATCTTCGTTATATAAAGTAACTTCTTAATTTGTTTGTTGATTGTAAAAAATAAAAATGAAATGCAGGTAGGTTTTACGCCTTTGAGAAAGCGCACAGGTTGGATCAGAGTTCTAGCGGGCGTGGTGTGAGGCAGTTTAAGACATTGTTGCTGCAGCGATTGGAGAGGGTAATTATCGTTTCTTCCTTTTTTACTTTTCTTCTCTTTTTAATTTCATTTTAAACTGATTTTAAGTTTAGAGAAGAGGGAAGGATTGACTTAGTTATTTATAACTGATCCAGTCATCCACCAACTAGTTCTGTTTTGTTCACGCAAAATCTTACTATAATTATAACTTTGCATTAACGTACTATTCAATAAGAAGTTACAGCAAAATCAAATTAATCGAATCTTGTAATAGCTAGCTATGAAATAATAATACTGAGTAAAAGAAGTATGAAATATAATCACTTTAAGATTTAATTGATGTGCACTTATATATGTCAAAAAAATAATTGACTTTGATCTAATTGGCTTGATGATCTTTTTATTATATCTATTTAAAAGTTCTAAAAAGAGTAATTTGTGATTGATAAATTTAATTAATCTTTAATTGTATAATTTATTTATAATTTTTTTTTTTGACAGTGAACAAATTTTTTCTTTTTGATTCAGTGCAAAAAATTTATAAAGACTTTTTTGAAAGTGAAGAACTCAAAATTTATTTTAATTATTAAGTCACACTCGTAAATTCATGTAGTAAAGGCTAATTTAAAGTAAGATTTGTTTGGAATACTAATACTAATAGAAATTGAATTGAAGCCCGAGCGAGATAGCATGGAGGACACATGATAATTTTCTAGAAACTTGTTTATTTACAAGTGAGGAGATGAGAAAAGTACAACAACCACAAAAGTGTCATATTTCTCCCGTACAAAACAAAGTCTAAGATTTTAGGGATTGTTTGGTTAGTCGCTGCATTTATCCTATACACTCATTTTTAGCTTGATCAATTGAAGATTAGTGGTGGATACATAAATTTCTGCTGGCAGGGCAATGAAATATAGTATATATATTTTGATAAAAAATATTATTATATTAACTTTTATAAAATGCATAATTAATTAAACAAACTAAAAATATATAAAATATTTTATAAATTACAATTGTCTTATACGCCATATTTTATATTTTAAAAATATTCAATTATATTTTCATCGTCAATATTATCAAAAATTTCACTCTTTATAAATATAATTAACAATCGTTTAATCGATTCAACGTCAAAACTAGTTTTAAGAATAAATATATCATTAAATATACAATGTACTTTCTAATTTTTATCAATATCTTTTTAAAATTTTAGAATTGATCATTACATCAAATATCTATGATAATATAACAACATACAGCAAATATATTTCTACAAATTTACTATTGTTGAAGATAAATAGAAGAAAAAAAATTAAATTGATTCATGTAAAAAAAAGTCTAACCTTTAAATATTGTTTGTGAATTGTGACTTTAGAGAGAATAAACTTTAATGTTGACAAAACATAGTTGATGGTAAAGTTAAAAATCTAAACGTTAAATATTAAAGATGAAGTAATTGTAAGAAGAAGAGAAAAAAAAAATAGTTGATGATGGTGTTATTATAGAAACATAAAAAATAAAAAAGTGTAAAGTTTACGACAACATGTGGTTCCAGAATGATATGGATGTGAAAATATTTTTTTTTTTTTACAAAGTAGAAATGTGAAAAGAGGAAAAATATGATTTTAATTTTTGTGAATGTATTAAAAAACATGTGATTGAGTAGGTTACTGGGACTAGAACTAGGTAGTTATACCGGAACTTAGAAAAAATTAATACTCTTATCAAAATAGATTTTTGTTTTTTGTGTGGGGTGAGCTTCATTACCACTATAGTAGTTCTACTTTGTCAAATTTAGAGAAATTTTTTTTCTTGGCAACTCGTGACATGAAAAAAGTAATTTAAATATTTTCTTATAAAATTTCTCTACATCTTCTATACCATTTTCATTTCTATTTAATCCTTTCTTAATTATTCTCTCTTTTAAGTCTTTATCACCTCCCCATTTTTTTTCCATCTTCTCTTCCATTTCACTACCATTTTTTGGTGTTGGAGAGAGATGCATGCTGTCCTATAATAAAGGTGGGAAGGTGGGAAGAGAGAAGCTAAAAAGAAAAATGAGGAGAGATGATGGAGAAAGAGGAAAATGAGTGAAATGAAAATAATGAGATGATAATCCTCTATACTATTTTTCTCATAAATTCTCTTTTACTCTCTTCAAATTTATTTTCTCTCTTTCTCTCCCTTGAACTTGGTGTACAAGATCCATCATGTGGTCTTCATTTTTATTTATTTATTATATATAGATATAAATATACACTAGTAATTGAGTCAAGGTCTAACATATTTTTTTACTCTAACACCACATTTATGCAAAATAAATAAATTAGTAAAATAACATCATGTGACATATATTTTTTCAAAATGGCTTAAACAATATTTTTTTTTATATTTAGTTAATATCTGTTTCGATGAACATGAATTATTTTCATCGTAGCTTTTATAAATAATTGTAGAATTATTTGTTGAATTCTAATTCTAAATTATACGTAAAGTTAAGGGTGCATTGTTAATAAATATTTGATGAAGATATAAAGAAATAAAAAATCATAATTTAATTTAAAATATTTTTATATATTTCAAAGTATACAAAGAGATTTTATTTTAAGTGTAAATCTATTATTAAATTAGATGAATGTTCTTTTGATAGGATATATAAATATTAAGAATCATTGAAAATAATGTCACATCTTGTTATAATTTTTGTTGTAGCAAATTTTTAATTGTTACCATAAAAAGGATTAACGTCCATCACTAATAAAAAAAAAAAGACTAAATCGAAAAATAAACTAAAAAAAAAGAAAAATTATATTTAAGAAAAAAACTCCACATACTAAGAAACATTAAAAGAATCTATAAAGACTAATTCAATTAAAAAATACAAATATTATTAAATTAAATATTATATTTTAAATTGGAATCCAATTTTTTTTACAATTATACCTTCCAGCATCCAACTCAAAACTTGGTATCTATGCAAATTTCTTTGTAATTTCATATGAAAATACATTGAGACATGAAAGACACATTTTCCTTTCCTTTCTGTCCTGGTTTCGTTTTCGTTTCATATCTTTCTCCTCTTAGAAATGGAATTCGATTCCCAATGCGTTGCTGGAACTCTTTTGCGTTCATCGAGTGTTCATGGTCAACAAATCATTTTCTATAGCAGTTCATGTTCATGGTTTACAGAAGAAGAATCATTTGCTTTAATCAGTTCCCAGTAACTGATTCTAGTATTATGATAGTCAAGTAAACTATAAGCTGAGATAGAAATTGCTTGGAAACCTTAACTTTTGTATTTTAAATAATTGTATATTTTTTCCTCAAATTTGAAAAGTGAGTTAAATTTGCCAAATTTGTCCAACACCACACCAGGACAATGCAACTAGTCTTGCCTCTCGGCTTAAGAAAACAGACGCGAGGGAAATCCAGGCTTATTATCAGCAATACTATCAACAATATGTCAGAGCTCTTGACCAAGCGGATCAGGCAGACAGGTAATACTATCAACAATACTATGCCTCTTTAATTTCTCTTTTGCAATACTAACAACAGTACTAACATTTAAATCCTTTTGCAGAAGCCAGCTCAGCAAAGCTTACCAGACTGCTGGGGTGCTTTTTGAAGTGCTTTGTGCCGTTAATAAGACTGAGAAGGTCGAAGAAGTAGCTCCCGAGGTTAGTCTCCATTTACTTTTTTTATTTTTAATTATAAATTTTTTAACCTTTCAAATATTCAAATCTGGAGGCATTGTTTGTGTTTTGCAGATTATCGCGGCTGCTAGAGATGTCCAGGAAAAAACGGAGATTTATACACCTTATAATATTCTTCCTCTAGATTCTGCTGGTGCTTCTCTGCCCATTATGCAGTTTGAAGAGGTGTTCTTGAGTGACTGATGTTCAATCTTTGCTTCTCTGCCCATTATGCATAGTACTGAATTTTAATTGCTTTCTTTTCTTTTGCTATTAGATTAGGGCTGCTGTTTCTGCACTCTGGAACACTCGTGGCTTGAACTGGCCTAGCTCATTTGAACAACAGAGGCAGAGAGCTGGAGATTTAGACATGCTTGATTGGCTTAGAGCAATGTTCGGTTTCCAGGCATGTATTTTTTACACAGAATATGGGAAGAAAAAGATTTATTATTGACCAAATTTTTGCGCTGCTTCCTTCAATTGTTAATGTATTTGGTTTATTTGAGCACAGAAGGACAACGTGAGGAATCAAAGAGAGCATTTGATTCTGCTACTTGCTAACTCTCATATAAGGCTACACCCTAAACCCGAGCCTTTTAACAAGGCACGTATATGTTTCTCAGTTTCTCCATTTCAGGAAAAAACAAAGCTGAACCAGTAGTTGAATCAAAAGAACTCTAGTCAATATTATATCATCATATAGTCTAAGGATAGCCTGCTATGCTTTTAGCCAGTAGTTGAATTATCATTCCAACTCTGTTTTCCTTTTGATTTTATCATTCCAGCTCGATGATCGTGCTGTTGATTCTCTAACGAGAGATCTCTTTAAGAATTACAAAACATGGTGCAAATTCTTGGGACGAAAGCATAGTTTGCGGTGAGATATAACAATATCAGTATCAATTAACATTTGCACTTTTATCTTTTATGGTAAGAAGTGCTTAATGTGTTCTTTTACATAGACTGCCTCAAGGTCAAGCAGACATACAACAAAGGAAGTTGCTTTATATGGGATTGTATCTTCTCATTTGGGGTGAAGCATCAAATGTTCGCTTCTTGCCAGAGTGTCTATGTTACATATTTCACAACGTGAGTACGAGTATAATTGTGCCGTAATGTCTTTGCAAATGTAATATAATTGTCTCTTTAGTCTTTTTAAGTTTATTAGTTACTTGTGCGTTTGCTAATAATGGCCAAGTATGGCATCAGATGGCATATGAACTGCACGGTTTATTGGCTGGAAATGTCAGCATTGTCACTGGTGAAAATATCAAGCCTTCTTATGGTGGGGATGATGAGGCATTCCTACGAAAGGTTATCACACCTCTATACCGAGTAATCGTAAAGGTGTCATTTTGTCTCTCATGGACATTGTTGTAATTTCTCTATGTTCCCTGTGATGACATGAAAAATTGTAATAACCATGTTGATTAATCCAGGAAGCTAAGAACAGCAAAAATGGAAAGGCTAAACACTCAGCATGGTGCAATTATGATGATCTAAATGAGTATTTCTGGTTCATTTTCCTTCTGAACTTTATTACTGAATTTGACTTGGTTTGTTTCATCATTCAGTGCTTGACTGTTTTTTTTTTCGTTTGCTGCTGTTGCAGGTCACTTGATTGCTTTTCTCTTGGATGGCCGATGCGTGATGATGGCGATTTTTTTAAATCCGCAAGTGATTTGACCCAGGTTATATTTTAAGAAGTTACTGGATTGATTTTAAAATACTTTATTTTTAATACTTACATAAAATTCATATCAGGGAAGAAAGAGTGCACCAAGAAAATCCAGGAAACTTGGCAAATCATATTTTGTTGAAACACGAACTTCCTGGCACATCTTCCGAAGTTTTGATCGTCTCTGGACCTTTTTTATACTGGGTTTGCAGGTATTTGCGTAAACAAACATGCTAAGTCAATATTCCCTCCTATTGTGGTTATGACAAGTCTTGAGAATTCTTGTTACAGGTGATGTTTATAGTTGCATGGGATGGGACTTCACTGGTGGATATCTTTCAGAAGGATGTTTTGTATAATCTGTCCAGTATATTCATCACAGCATCCATTCTGCGCTTACTTCAAAGTATGAAACGTTCACTAACGTGCTCTTGTTAAACTTATTAGGGCCACTCATAACCAAAGATTTATATTGATGGTCTGATTATCCTATTTGTGTTAGAAGCTTGACATTTAATTTGTTGGAATTTCATAAGTAATCATATGAGCAATACAAACCTACAAGTCATATGAGAAGCAATGGTAGTTTTGACAAGTTCAATGGAACTCGAGTGTTTATTTAAATGATGCAATGTTATCAGCACTCCCCCTATTCAATTTTGTGTTTTTAAGCACGTGTCAGGTGCTTATGATTTGTTCCTAATATATCCTTCCTTTTAATTTTCACAAGTATTTTTATTCAGAAAATAATTTTGTAAGGACAATTTATAGAAGATCAATCAGCTTTTTCCCTTAAGGACTTACATGACCTATATTATTTGGCGATCAATCAATAATTAATTCCTAAAGGTTTTGTAACTAAAGTTTCTAGGAAGATCAATCTATTCATTGCAGATTCTATCTCTGAAATTTACCTCCAAGATAAGATTGAGTATAGAGATTGTTTTCTTCAATGTTAGTGCTCATTTCTATTATTTTTTTACCCTGGCTAATTCATTTTACAAATTTGAATCTTGTTACAATTTGTGGCGTTTCTATCTGAAAAGAAAGGATAAGCTATTATTTTCTATAATATTTTTCTTTCTTCTTCTTCTTCTTCTTCTTCTTCTTCTTCTTCTTCTTCTTCTTCTTCTTCTTTTTGATGTGTTGTTGAACTATATTCTAAGTTTTTGTGTGTGTGTGTATATTACTCTCCTGTTTAGATCCTATATTTTTGCTTTAATTTCTGTTCCTCTTTATACTTAGGTATCTTGGACCTGGTCCTGAACTTTCCAGGCTATCATCGATGGAAATTCACCGATGTGCTAAGAAATGTTCTTAAAGTCATTGTGTGCTGTATATGGGTTATCATTCTTCCACTCTTCTATGTACATTCCTTCAAGGGTGGACCTCAAGGTCTCAAGGATTTGCTTTCTTTTTTCCATCAAATAAAAGGCATTCCACCATTTTACCTGCTGGCAGTTGCATTGTATATGCTACCAAATTTATTAGCAGCTGCTCTCTTTCTTTTCCCAATGCTAAGGCGCTGGATTGAAAATTCAGACTGGCATATAGTTAGATTCTTCTTATGGTGGTCTCAGGTAGTCGCGTTTTCTGTTCTCTTACACTTTTAGCAATTTTTCTGGGGTTTTACATTGAAACTATTTTGTCGGTAATAAGTGGTTTTCAACATAATTACTTTCTTAAAAAAAAAACATTATTGCTGGTTATTTTGAAAGTAATGCAAATTGGACCTGAGCCTAGAAATCTGCGGGGAACAGTTTTGTAGTTAGTTTTGTTTAAATTGAAAAACATGATATCTGTCATGTTACGAACATATAGCTAATACTTCCTAATTAGGACTTAAGTAGCAAGAATGATCCTTGAAGTCTGACAGATATATATTTACACACATAATTCATATTTAGTTGGAATTGATACCAAACCACTCTGTTTAGTCTGTTCAAAGCTTTTTCTTTTTCTCATTCCATAAAATATCTGACTCTACCATGTACAACTTTCTAGAAAAGGCAAGTTTCATTGGTCCTATAATTGAATTATTCCTATCCATTTGGTAGATCATCTGTATAAAATTTTAAACATCAACACAATTTGAAATATAATAAAATAGTTTATAGTTAAATTGACATTGATTGCAAAACAGTTTTGGATTTATATGAAATTTTATGGATACGATTTACGTGGTAGGAATTTTCAGTTCAATGATTGATTCAGTGAAAAAGTCAATCAAGAAAAGATTATTCAATGAATTTATATAAAATCATTATTCCACCTCTACTCTGGTAATTAACTGTCCGTGCCAGATCAAAGGCTTTCTTATTCTTTGTTGGGCACCTATTTAAGGAACTTTTTGTGGCAACGAATATAGTTGATCAGTTTCCATAAATTTCAGTAATGTTATCCATGATAAATCTTTGTTATTGGTATCTACTGGTGAAAATGCTTAAGCGGGAACTTTCCAGCATTCATAACGACAGCATTTATGGTCTTCCGAAGAGTCTAAGTTGTTGCACTAAATTTTGCTTGTAGCCATTTTTATCTATGTTTTTTTGAATGCTTGAATAATGAGTTACTGACTGTTTGTCTTTTAAAAAACCTCTGTTTGCTGAAAAATGTTTACTTTGTTTTCTCTCTCAATGATTTGGGTTCTTTATCATTTGCTCATTTACTTACTGATCATTTTTCCCCATGTAGCCAAGAATCTATGTTGGAAGAGGAATGCATGAAAGTCAATTTGCTCTTCTGAAGTAGGTTTCAAACTACACAAACTGTTCCCAAAGTAATTTATGCTAGTTTATTGTATGAAAAGCGTTCCATCATCTATACTCTTTCATGAATTTCAGGTATACTATTTTCTGGGTGTTGCTTTTGGCTTCAAAATTTTTATTCAGCTTTTATGTCCAGGTAAAATATTATATATGCAGTCACTGACACTTAACAAGCTAGCCTTGTGAAGTTGTTGGGCCTCTTTTTAAGTGTTGCCTTATCTTCAGATAAAACCGCTAGTTAGGCCAACAAAGGACATAATGAGCATTCAACATGTTAGTTATGCTTGGCATGAGTTTTTCCCCAATGGTAATTTCTTCTTCTTTTTATCAAGACTTTGCACCTTGTGGTTATTTATATTGATCTAATATTTTCCACTCTATGCAGCTCGAAACAACTATTGTGCAGTTATTGCACTCTGGGCTCCTGTACTTCTGGTATGTGATATATCCTGGTTATGTTTACATATATTAATCTGTTTACTTGTTCAGGTATCTCAGTGTATCATATTATTTGCATTTTCCATACAGGTTTATTTCATGGACACTCAAATTTGGTATGCAATCTTCTCGACTTTGTACGGTGGCATTGTTGGAGCCTTTGATCGTCTAGGAGAGGTCATCATCAGTTTATCTTATTTTAAATTTATTTGAGGCTGATTATCTTGTGTTTTTCTTTTAAAAGCTTTTGTAAAACACATACACACGGAAACTCAAACACATGTAGTCAACTAAAGAAATTTATAGGACTACTTTTATACAAAATACCAGATCATCATTTGCTTATATTTTCAAGAAATACTGAAATCTTCAATTTTTAAAGAACCTTGGACTTTGTTTTTCATTTGACAACGTAACTTCAGATTGGATTGTATTTATGGATTAAAAAAAGTAAAATATTTCAGTTCACAATCTTTTAACTGTTACGTATGTATTTGCTTGCACAGATACGCACTCTGAGCATGTTAAGATCACGGTTTCAGTCATTGCCTGGTGTATTCAACACATGCTTGGTTCCTTCTAACAAGAAAAAAGGAAGATTCTCCTTCTCAAAGCAATTTGCTGAGGTTCTTGCTACCACATTTTCATTGCCAAGTACATTGAGATAAATATTTATTCGTCTTCATTTTAGTTTCCATGCTCGTGTAGAATTCTGCAAGCAGAAGGAGTGAAGCCGCCAAATTTGGCCAATTATGGAATGAAATTATTTGCTGTTTTCGTGAGGAAGATCTCATAAGTGATAGGAAAGGCCTCAGACAAACTCTTCAGTTTTTTTCTCTCTTCTCAATCATAGCTTCTAGTCTTCCTCCTCTATGTTTTGATTCTCTGTCCAAAACCTTTTTTAGGACTAAACTATGTTTGCATGACTCCAGGGAGATGGATCTTTTGCTGGTTCCTTACTCAATGGGTCCTGATCTCAAAATAATTCAGTGGCCACCGTTTTTGCTTGCAAGCAAGGTCAGTGAGGTTCAATTTTAATATTCTTATGTTTACCAGTGGACCATATGATGACAGTGTTGACCTTTACAGATTCCTGTAGCACTGGATATGGCAACTCAATTTCGAGGGAGGGACTCCGATCTTTGGAAGCGCATATGTGCAGATGAATATATGAAATGTGCTGTGATTGAATGCTATGAATCTTTTAAACAAATTCTACATGATTTAATAATAGGAGAAACTGAAAAAAGGTATATTGTTTTGGTGGATTCCAATTTTAGTTTACACTTCATGCTAAAAGCATCAAGATTAGAAATACTAGCAACCATTTTTTATGTGGTGCAACTTAGGTCTTGTTCCAACTTCCAACAACACTGTCCTGCTTAGATCTGTTTTTTGTAAAAAGACGGCTCTTGCAGTCTATCAGTTTTCATGAATAGAAATTACACTCTGATGTTTTTATTTCTCCTTTTTTATTCTATGTATACTTTAAAGCTCTTTTTGGATTATTGACAACATGAAGTATATAAATGAAAAGGGAAAAATAGTTAACTTGCCTAATCAATATTAGTTTGACTCACATTAATTCAAAATTTTACACTGTATTACATAGATTGTTCAATATTTCTTATTAGCTGTATGCTGTTTTTCTTAAGTAGCAGTTATAGTTGAAGCTTAATTTAATTAAAAATGAATCGTTGTCAAAACTTATGAATTCATTATGATGGATCAGGATAATTTCCATCATTGTTAAAGGAGTCGAGAGCAACATGTCAAAGAATACACTCACTGCAAATTTCCGGATGGGCTTTTTACCCTCCCTTTGCAAGAAGTTTGTGGAGCTTGTGGAACTCTTAGTGAGTCTTCAGTAGTTGATAACTAACTTTATTCGTAGTTGGTATTCTTGACTGGTTCTTGCCTTTAACCATTCTGTTTGAAACTTGTTCATTCCTTTATTGTCTCAGAAAGATGCAGATCCATCCAAGCGAGGTACAGTGGTGGTTTTGCTGCAAGACATGTTAGAAGTGGTTACTGATATGATGGTAAATGAAATCAGGTTAGTTTAATATAACATCACTGAACTTAGAATATATTAATATGATAATGCGGATGGATCTTTCTGTGTAAATAATATTGCTTACCTTTTCTTTTTCTTGCCATGTTCATCAGTGAATTGGCAGAACTTAATCAAATTAGTAAGGATACTGGAGAGGAAGTTTTTGCTGGTACTGAGGCAATGCCTGCTATAGCATTCCCTCCTGTGGTTACAGCACAATGGGAGGAACAGGTAATTACTTAATATTGTAATTTTATTTTTATTTTTAATTTTAATTTTAATTCTTATTATTATTTTTGAATTTATATAATTATTCAACTATCTAAAAGTGTCTATAACCAATGAATCATTTTGGTTGTTTCAGTTAAGACGTCTTTATCTACTCTTGACAGTGAAGGAATCAGCCATTGAGGTTCCAACCAATAGTGAAGTACGCAGAAGGATTGCATTCTTTACCAATTCATTGTTCATGGATATGCCACGTGCTCCCCGCATCCGTAAAATGCTCTCATTCAGGTTTAGTAGTGTTCCTTGATTCACAGCCATGAACATATATTCCCATGTTATCTCTTCTAGATAATATAAACTGCAGGACAACCATGCTTTTATTATGTAAACTAAATGGTGCAAATTAAAAATAAAGCTAATAGAAGCTATATCCATCAGTGTTATTTGTTATTTTTTTTCTTTAGATTGTTTCACAAAACCTCTTTGAACATCGTATCGTTTGCCTTTTCTAAATCAATAAAAACATGTATAGGTGTTTTGATACCTCCCAATATCTCCCTGTAGTTCTTCCTAGCAAATATATTAATTCAATGGTCAATTTGCCCATCATGAAATCAATTTGATTTTCTATTATAATTGTTGTCATGTCTTAAATTGATTACTGTTTTATTTTTATCTATTATATATTAGACATAGAATACTTTTTCATTTATTGTCTTGGAATTTCTTATGCATTAGTTTTGAAATGTGATGCAACCAGAAGCTGTCCTGATCTTGTCATATATAACCTTTTGCTTCTTTTCAGTGTCTTAACTCCATACTATAGCGAAGAGACTGTGTATTCTAAGAATGACATTGAGGTTGAAAACGAAGATGGTGTGTCAATCATATATTACTTGCAAAAGATCTTCCCTGGTTTGTAATAACTCACACAACATAGCTTTACTGACTGTATAATGATAATATAGAACAGACTGACTGAAATTTAGTAACTTTTCCAGATGAATGGAATAACTTCATGGAGCGGCTTGATTGTAAGAAAGATAGTGAGATATGGGAAAAAGATGAGAATATATTACAGCTACGTCACTGGGCCTCATTAAGAGGACAAACTCTTTGCAGGACAGGTATATGATGACTCACTTTCCCCTCCCCTCTGGCTGGATTTGGTCAACTGACATTTTTTCCTCTTTTATTTATAAATTAATATAGTTAGGGGAATGATGTACTACCGGAGGGCGTTAAAGCTCCAGGCATTTCTTGATATGGCTAGCGAAAAAGGTACCATGGAAAGCATCTGATTTATAGCTTTTTGCAAACCCTGGGACCTTAGTCTTTTCTTATTTATACACACCTTTAACAAACATTCCTTACGTATCTACAATCCAGTAAAAAGACCTGTCGTATTCATTATGATAGCTCACAAGGGTAGTATCTGCCAAGATGATTGCACTTTTTTTTCTTTCCATTTTTCAGTTTTGATCTTTTGTGCAGAGATCCTCAAGGGATATAAAGCTATTACACTTCAATCTGAGGAAGACAAAAAAAGTCAGAGATCCCTATATGCGAATTTAGAGGCAATGGCTGACATGAAATTCACATATGTTGCTACCTGTCAGAACTATGGGAATCAGAAACGTAGCGGAGACCGCCGTGCAACAGATATCTTGAATTTGATGGTTAAGTATGTTTGTCTGTTGTTAAATGAATGAGTATTTTAATTCAATATAGATTTGACTTTTAGTTTCCCAAGTTCACTTGATTGAAGAATCTAATTTTTGGTTTCTCTGTATATAGCAATCCCTCACTTCGTGTTGCATACATTGATGAAATTGAAGAAAGAGAAGGTGGAAAAGTACAGAAAGTTTATTATTCTGTATTGGTCAAAGCCGTGGACAATCTTGACCAAGTAAGTGCATATTAATGTTAGAAAAGTAGTTAACTCCTAATGGCTTCCCTAGAAATATTTGATTTTGTATCTTCTCTGAAGGAAATATTTCGAATAAAACTTCCGGGTCCAGCAAAGTTAGGAGAAGGGAAGCCTGAAAACCAAAATCATGCCATTATTTTTACTAGAGGGGAAGCTCTTCAAACTATTGACATGAACCAGGTAAAATACAAAAATTCAAGCCATAACATGTTGAGAATGGATGTCAGTGCCAATTGAAAAATGTTGTATTTGAAAATTTCTACTAGGACAATTACTTGGAAGAAGCTTTAAAAATGCGTAACCTTCTGGAAGAATTTAATGAGGATCATGGAGTGCGCCCGCCTAGCATATTAGGTGTTCGTGAGCATATCTTTACTGGCAGGTTATGATTTTTTTTTCTACATACGGCTAACACTGTCATGTTTAGATTCTATATTACTTAAATTTGTCCCTTGTTACAGTGTCTCTTCTTTGGCTTGGTTTATGTCAAATCAAGAAACTAGCTTTGTTACAATTGGTCAAAGAGTTCTTGCAAGACCCCTAAAGTAAGCTTTTGTTTGTTTTCTGTGTTTTTTATTACACATTTGACTATGCAGTGTTGGTTTATCTTGTATGATGAATTAGGAACCTCCTGAGAAACACTTGGCTAATATAAGACCTCTGCCCAAATTAAGGCAGCATTTTCAATGTACAACTAGTTTCAACGGCCAACATATTCAAACCTTAGCTGTTCTAATTTCTCTTACTGATGACTATTTCTACTTTCTACCTCTTATTTGATTTTCTTCCTCGAGTGTCATCTCCCCTGCTATTTTATTTTTTGGTGACAATAATTAGTTAATTATTAGACTTTTCTTCTTGCTATCCTAAGCAATTGTTGCAGGAAAAAAATTCAAATGCATATAATCAAAATTCACACGTATTTTCTGGCTTATGAACTATGATATATTTTTTCAATTGTAGGGTTCGATTTCACTATGGTCATCCGGATGTTTTTGATAGAATTTTCCATTTGACCCGCGGAGGAATCAGCAAGGCTTCCTGTGGCATCAATCTGAGCGAGGATATATTTGCTGGTAATATTCTTGATACGTTTTTATTGGTAGTGATATTGGATAGTTATTTCTCGGCATGACATGCCTTTTCTTATTCAGGATTCAACTCAACACTAAGACGTGGGAATATTACTCATCATGAATATATCCAAGTTGGAAAGGGTAGGGATGTTGGGCTCAATCAAATCTCTCTTTTTGAAGCTAAAGTTGCCTGTGGTAATGGAGAGCAGATACTAAGCAGGGATATCTACCGGTTGGGGCATCGATTTGACTTTTTCCGCATGCTATCGTTTTATTTTACAACCGTTGGATTTTATATCAGCTCAATGGTAATGATTAAGCAAAAAATATACCGATCATATTTTTTTGTATAAAAGCAATAATTGTTTTTAGGAAACTTTGTTGCTAAAATTTATACCTGATGGTGTGGTTAAAATAAAAATAAGAGTAATGAGTATGGAGATTATTTTTGATCCATTAAACACTAGGATGATCCTCTAATATGTGAATTTACCAAGGCTTGTTGATTAAATCTTGAGATTCAAGTCTTGTGATTGAAAATAAAAAATGGGTCTTGGGAGAGCTTTATCTCCCTCAAGTGAGTGCATCTAACTCCACTCAGATCAATCAGGATCTAAAGTAACTTCCAAACATTGAGGGTCTCAGTTGAAAAAGAAAACATTTCTTTTTGTCTTGGTTACATTTCTTTTAGATTTTATCTTTTTGTTCTTAACTAGCTGTTCTTGCACCTAGCACTAAAACTTTCTTCTGCTGTTCACAGGCAGTGGTCTTCACGGTTTATGCTTTCTTATATGGAAAACTTTATTTGTCACTGAGTGGAGTTGAGGCTGCTATAGTCAAGTTAGCTAGAAGAAAGGGAGACGATCCTTTGAAAGCAGCAATGGCTTCGCAATCCCTTGTTCAAATTGGTCTTCTGATGACTCTGCCCATGGCCATGGAAATTGGACTAGAGAGAGGGTTCAGAACTGCTTTAGGTGATCTCATAATAATGCAGCTGCAGCTTGCACCCGTTTTTTTCACTTTCTCACTAGGGACAAAGATGCACTATTTTGGGCGCACTCTTCTGCATGGAGGGGCAAAGTACAGAGCAACTGGGCGTGGTTTTGTAGTTCGTCATGAGAAGTTTGCAGAAAATTACAGGATGTACTCCAGGAGTCACTTTGTAAAGGGGATAGAGTTAGCTTTACTGCTTATATGTTATAGGATCTATGGATCAGCAACTCCTAATTCAACAACATATATACTTCTCTCGAGCTCAATGTGGTTTATGGTGTGTTCTTGGTTGTTTAGTCCTTTCCTTTTTAATCCATCAGGATTCGAGTGGCAGAAGATATACGAGGATTGGGAAGATTGGACAAAATGGATAAATAGCCGAGGGGGTATTGGTGTTCCTTCAAACAAGAGCTGGGAATCATGGTGGGATGAGGAACAGGAGCATCTGCAATACACTGGAATGTGGGGGCTGATTTGCGAGATAGTTCTTGTCCTTCGTTTCTTTGTATATCAGTATGGGATTGTGTATCATCTGCATGTAGCCAGAGGTCACCAGAGCATCATGGTAATTAATTATGCTTGCCAAATTTTGTTTCACTTCACATTTTCATGTCAAACACTTGAATCTGCACCTCAGGGTAGCTGGTTTATCACTTGTATCCATACTACATTGTAGCATTTAAGACCAAGAAGTCTCTTGAATAAAGGATAATTTTTTTCAGAAAAAAGGGGGACGGCCAGGGTTGCACAAAATAACAAGTTTTTCAACCACACATTATTCATATCCATAACTGGTTTTAAAAAGCTAGATATTTAGACTACGGTTTTTGACATATACTTTGGACATAGTTATTAATTTTCTTAACTAGTTGTTAATTTGGATGTCTATATATATATATATATCATGAGCAAAAAAAAATTGTACTTATTTTTTTTACTTTTTTCAGGAAAAAAAAATTATTTGTATTTTTAGGTCAAAATTTCCAAAAAAAAAGAAATTAGAGTTTTTTCCCAAATGGTTTTTGATGGAAAAGAATTTCGATTTTTATTTTTTGAGAAAAATTTTCCAAAAAAAAAAAAGAATTTTTTTCCAAACAATTTTATTACTTTTTTTGGAGAAATTTAAAAAAAAAAATATTTGTTGTAAAATGGTTTATGGATATAACCCGTTTTTTTACAAATTCAGTTATATGGATTGGTTATAAAAACTGGTCATGATAAGTGATTTTTATATGGATGTAGATTGATTATGTGGATCTATGGTGTCCATGAGCAATCATAAGGAGCAGGGGGGAAATATTATTATTTATTTAAAGAAGGGGAGGCACTAATCCATACATTTCCCCGTTAGGATTCGAACTCATTACTTTTGGTTTACATAGCTACACAATCATTACTACATTAGCACCTACGGGATGAAAAATAATTGCAATGAGACAATATTTAGGCCTTTTTATTATATATATCATCTACCCTGGTGAACTAAAAAGCAATACATGGATAAAAGGTTTCTGACATTCGTTTTCTCCAGGTTTATGGGCTGTCCTGGCTAGTCATAGTAGCTGTCATGATCATCTTGAAGGTCCGTTTTCAATTATCAAACTGTTCATTATGAAATAAAGTTTATTTTAAATTAAAATCGATTAGTTATTGGTGGCCTACTTGCTTCTGAAACTGCAGATTGTCTCCATGGGTAGAAAGACTTTTAGTGCTGATTTTCAGCTTATGTTTCGGCTCCTCAAATTGTTTCTGTTTATTGGAGCTGTTGTCATTCTAATCTTGATGTTTACTCTACTTAGTTTTACATTTGGAGACATCTTTGCGAGTCTTCTAGCCTTTTTCCCTACAGGGTGGGCAATTGTACAGGTATTTATCTAACAGCCATTAACTCTTTGCTTTGATGGATATTTCTATATTATGTTTAGGCCCCTTAGTTTTGCAATCACTCTATCCCCAGGTTCTGTCTCATGTTGAATCCAAAATAAGGTTCATTTATCATGGAAATGGAAAATTAACTGAAATATATTTCTCTACACAAATCTCAAATTATATTTTTGGTTGCCTGAAGGAACATATGTTGCTTGTCATGAAAAGGTTGAGATTTATATTCACCATTTCCACCGTATCCAAACAGGCACTAAGTTGTTTTTCTCAATTCATGCTATTATTAGAGAAGTTTCACTAATGACAGTTTTTGCTGTAAATATAAAATTACTTCTTTCTAATCATCTGGCATTATATGAGCAGATAGCTCAAGCATGTAGGCCTTTAGTAAAGGGCATTGGAATGTGGGGGTCTGTCAAAGCTTTATCAAGAGGGTATGAATACATTATGGGTGTTGTTATCTTTGCACCAGTGGCCATATTAGCTTGGTTCCCATTTGTTTCGGAATTCCAAACTAGACTTCTATACAACCAAGCATTCAGCAGAGGGCTTCAAATCCAGCGGATTCTGGCTGGTGGCAAGAAGAATAAATAAGACAACTGAATCATTTGCAGCAATGCCGTTACAGACAGAAGATGAGATGAATTCTGCTTATTGTGATTCTGTGCAGACTGCGTAGTGAGACTGTAGAAGAATTCTTCGATCTTTGCGTTGGAAAAATTCTTGAATATTGGAGAGACGGTGAACTGGATACTATCCAGAAAACAAAGCGTGCTAAACTACTATTGACCGTGTTTTGATCATTTTTGCGACAAATGACTAAATCAGTAGTCTTGTTTCTATTTTTTGGTTGAACATCTGTTTCTTACTTTAGGATACAAAATTAATATTTAGGATAGGAATTACAAGATTATTGGTTTGAGAGGCAGTGGCATATTTTGACCAAAAGGAGAGAGGGGCACTGGTTCCCCAGTAGAAGAGTTGTGTTTGAATAGATGTAAATCTGTATCTAGTGGTTCTCAATCATTCTTATTCTCTCTACTCTAATGCCAAAGAATTGAATGTAAATATTTGTAAAGTTTTGTGTAATAACCTCCATTGATCTGCCATTAACTCTGAAAAATAAAATAGAGATTATTTTTAACAATCAGCCAACTTCCTTTTGGCAAATGATTATCTACGAGAGAGGTGTAGAGAAAAAACAAATAATGATAGCAAATGATTCTCACCACAAAAAATGTAAAATTTGATATATGTTAGCACTTCTGTCTATAAAAACGTAAAATAATAGTAAAGTTAAGTGTCCTATCTTATACTAAGTTGATTAGTCATTTTAATTTTTTATTATTATTATTATTATTATTATTATTATTATTATTATTATTATTTATTATATTTGGAGGAAAAGAAGTGTAGAATTATTAACAAATTATATTAAGTGTTAACCGTTAACTATCTTGATTTTATTATTATAATTTTAATTATTTTTAAATTTTATTATTATTATTATTATTTATTAGATTAATAATATTTTATTTTTATTTTTATTATTTTTTATTTATTAGATCAGCTTGAAAATAAGGAGTTATTAATAAAATAAAATTGTGATGCTATAAAATATTAGGAATACAATTATTTATTTTAATACTCAATCACAATAAATTTGATATATTTTATTTTTTAATTTAATATATTTTATTTAATTTATTAATATAATTGTATTTTAAAATATTTTATTTATTTTTTATTAATTAAATTAACAATTTTTCAAAATTAAAATGAAAATAATAAACTAAATGGTTTGTCGCATGTTCGGGTAGGCGACTTCCTGAAGATGTCAAAAGCATGATATTTTTATATATTTTTTTTCAAACTCGACCATGTTAATTAAAAAAATTTAAAAAGAGATATATTAATAAAAAATCCCAGTTACATATGCTGTTTTTATTATATTTTATAATTTTTTGTCACAAAAGTTATACACCTTCCAATATTAAATATAAAATAACAAATATTATTTATTTAGATCACTAAAATTGGTAAATTAATTTAAATACACTTTCGTATTTTCTTTTATATATAAGAATGATGATTTACAATTATGTAATTAAATAACGATTTGAGTATTTAAAAAGAAAGTAATGATTTGAGTCCTTAAGAAAAACCAAATACACAACTCTCGGTTTTGGAAACCTAACAAAAATCAACTTCATGATTTGAACCCATAATGAAGCAAGATCAAATATTCTTATAATTCTTTGTCGTTTACAAAATCATAATGGAAAAAGTCATCCAAGAAAGATGAATAAATTATCAAATGGAATTGTTGGTATGTATTATATACTATCATATATTTATATATGTACAAAAGCTAACTACGTATTTAAATTCAAGATCATATGAACACTTAATGAGTTATATATTTAATTTGATCGTAAGCTAGAAAGGTGCAGATGCTATGTCCCTTAATGCTTCTAGTGATGCTTGTTGGGCCATTAGTTCCAATTCTTCACCCGAATTCATGTTAACGGATCCCATACTGCAAGCACCACTAACCACTGGCTGCAATCCCTGCCAATTAATTTATATTCGTTGTCATGTTAATTTCTCCCAATCAAAAGTTTTTAAAAAATTAACTTTATGTAGCCACAATCACATTATGTAAATCACAAATATCAACCTGCCCATAAACTGCATGCCTATAGACATTTTTGACGATTTCCACATCACATGTGTCAATTCAACGTATATAATTAAGCATTTGATACTTTAATTAATAGTTAAATAAATTATTTATTTAATGAAAATTATTTAATATCATTTTAAAAAAACTTAATAACTAAATAACAATCACTAAAAATATAAGTGAAATAATATTTATTTTTTTAATTCATTATTAAATATAATAGTGAATGTTAAAAATATATAGAAAACCATTTTTTTTAAAAGTACAATAGTTATAGCTCTTTGATTAAATTAATCTATTAATTAAGAAAAGTACAATTACACCAAAACTCTTTGATATATCAATATCTAATCGACAACTTATTTATCAAGTCGTTCCTTAACTCCAAAGACCTCCTAATTTATTTTCTTATATGCATGCTTCCACTCAAGTTATTGTCTTATAAATACACTGTTATTTTTCCTACCAAGAGCCCAAAATCTCCATCTACATGTAACAACAACCCTTTATGGTAATTTTTTTGGTATAGACAAATCCCAACATGAAATTATGAAGATTAATCCTTCTCATTAAAATTAAATAAATGGCTAAACTCATTCCTAGGAGTTTTAACTTTTAAGGCAAGTTTAGTAAAAAAAAAACTTTTAAGACAATATATTTTTTTAGATTCCAATTTAAACTCAAAATCAATGATTATATAATCTCATTTAGAGGTTATTGAATAACCTTAAATTAACTAGTTTACTATTTAATTAAAAAATAAAAAAACTTTTTGCATGCAGTGCGACAAGAAATGTAATATGCAAGTCTTGAAATCATTGTCTAAAAAAATAGTCTTCAAATCATATGCAACGTACGTAAGTGAAGAGGATTCATTAATTAATTATCGGTAGAACTCCAAATTGCATATAACATACAAATTTTGGTAATTATATTTCGCAATATACATGAAAAACCATCGAAAAGTATTAAAAACTTATACCGTAGTATAGTAGAATAAAATAGCAATGACTACCTCGGTGAAAATTCTGGAAGCTTCTTCAAAGGTCTTTGTGTTAAATATATATATTGCTAAAGCCTGCAAATCCATGAACATATAGCATATTATTATAACATAAAAAATATGACCAATAAAAAGAAATTTACGTACTCACGACTCACCCTTGCAGATTGAATTTGGTCGATACGAAGAGTTCTAGGCTCCCTTTCAATGGATGAACTTCTTTCAATGTGTGGCAACATAGACGGCATAGGTACCTCCATTTTTTGTGTGATAATATTATATAAGATATTTTTTTCAAAATGAAATGCAAACCTTAATTAATATAACTTTCGTCTATAGTTGTTGTGGAATGAAGGAAGAATATGATTGGAATTGGCTCATTTATATAGTTAGGAATATTTGGTGAAATATAATCTAATAATTATATATAACCTTAATGATGGACCACAGAAGGCGCAACGTGGCGAATCCGAAAAGGTAGGGTAACACGTGGCATAATAAATTTGGTACAACAGATAGTGACATAGTAAAAAAAGTAGAATACAGAAAACACTAGTCTATGGTGATGCAAACGTGTTTTGTAAAAGGAAATAAAAAGAGGTTAGTGTATTTTGAACGTATTTAGTAATTACGTGTTAAGACCAAGTTGGTACGAAGGTGATCTAGTAACGGTAGGCACCGCCATTAGATGGGTCCACAGTTGATTCATCTAAGCTTAGGTTGTAAACGTGTACGCATGAGATACCAGCCTCGTATCATTGATCTACATTATGTTATTTCGACACCATATTTTTAAATAAATACAAATGCCCTACTCAATTAATAAGATCTACATATAACTTTAAATTTAAATTTTATCTGTTATTGGGTTTTTTATAATACTTATCGTATTTTGTTTATACATAAATAAATACAAACATCTTATTTATTTATAAATTTAAATTTATGTTAAAAAATGCTGTTAAATTATTTTTTAAAAATTATTATCAGTACAAAAGTATATATATAGTGTTAAATGTTGTGTTTCAATTACATTATTGTATATTTAAATTCTTTTAGAGAATTTAAATTTAGATTAAAAATAAAACAATATCTTTAATCCTTACGTTTAAAATCTTAGTAATTAGATAACTGAAAAAAAGCTTAAAGGGTGGTGATAATTTGATATGAACCGCAAGTATGCGACATAGCCAATTCTAATATTATCAAAACTGCAGAAGATATAAAGTAGTTTGAATTAGTTTGAATGATAGAAAAAGTCTTTAACATAATCACAGTTGAGATTTGAGACTACGTGGACCACATTTGACTGCACATAAGTTTCATCAATATCAAAGTTTGGTAGCGCAATCATTATCACTAAATGCTATTTACTTTCTTTGTTATTATTATTTTATCAAAATTATTTCAACTTTCTTAGACTTGGTTTTGTATAAACAATTTTAGTATAATTGCTCTTGTACTCCATGCACTAATATATAGCTTATTTTTATAATATAAGGTATAATAAAATCAAAATATTTTTATTTAAAATAAACTATTTTCATATGTTATTTGAAATAATCTATAAAAATTAGTTAAAAATAGTTTATTAATATATTATAAATTATTTAAATAATTTCATAAATATTTATATTAATAGATTTAAATAAATTAATTCCAATATATTTTATTATAAAAATTAAAAAATATGAAAAATAAAAATTTAATAATTATATATTATCAATGTCAATAATTATACATTAATATTAACCAACACATACTATTAATCATGTAATTATTTTATTATGATTGTTACAATTGTGTCATGTCATGATAAAATCTATGACTTTTATTAATTATTTATGTAGAATTAGTTTACATTAAACAGTATTTTTTCTAAAAGAAAGATAAATAAGTGAAATAAAATAATAAATATTACTTAAGTATATCTTAAGAGAAGATAAATAATTCTATAAAAAATAACAAAAAAATTCAAATATGTTGCTATGTATCAAAATTACAATAATTAGAAGAACAAAAATAGGTGAATCTCAAAATGTATGTCTAATAAATATAATCTCTAATTCATGATTATTTACTTTTTTACATTTACCATTTGTTCTGGTAGGTTTAGCCGGTAGACAATTTGAAAAGAAAAACAAAATCTGAAGAAGAATGGTTTAGTTGAAAATTGAAGATGAATGATGACTATGAAGCACCATGCACGTGATTGTATCGGATTTTAGTTAAATGGTTAATCTCGATAATATTCTATTGGGGTCCATTATGATTCAATTGGCTATTGCATGTCACATCACGTGCTTATTTATGCGTATCACTCTCAAACTTGCTTCTTCGTTATCTTTATAAATCATTATATTCTCTTTCAATTCATTTACAGACCTCTATTGGAGTACACGACGAGCCACTTAATTCAATTATTGATGTTTGATTGGGGGAAGCTGCTACCTGCACCCCCGTTTTAACTACGCACACATCTTTTCAATTTTGATAATTTCTTCTTTACATAATAATTAAGGTTATTAATTTTTTATAATTTAATTATTTATTTAATTTTAAATGATAATTTAATTATTTAAAATTTTAATATAATATTATATTTTAAAAAAATAAAAATTTATTATCATTGTATAGATAATATTATTAATATTTTAAGATTTATATGATAAAATTATTATTTAAAATTAAATAAATATAAAACTAAAAAAAATAAATAATTAAATGAATTATCGTCTGAAATTAAGTTAAAGGGAGGAGGTATTTTGATGCATTTTTATTATGACTTAATTATACAAATGGTCACTCGAATATGACTCGCTTCGATTTTACATATATAAGTATTATGAATATTTTGATCAATAATTTTTTAAATTTTTTTTTAAATAGACATTATTATAGTATATATTAAAATTGATTAAATTAATAGATTTGATAAATTTATCTATTTAATTTTGACCGCAGTAATTGAATAAATTATTTCCAAAATTAAAATTAAAATTTTGATTAAAATCATAAAAAAAACGTCAATGCAAAATAGACTCAAAAAATAAAATTTTAAAAATTATGATATTAAATACAAAATACAGTCAAGCTCATTTATAAATAATATGTCATTTCAATAATATTACTCTCTTTATTATAAAATATATTTGACTTATAATTTGATCAACAAAAATTTATCTATTTTATGTATGTTATGTTATAGATCAAATATTTTGGTGATCAGATTGTAATTC
>JBBPBS010001017.1:690125-723464 GCA_037974835.1 Cicer judaicum
AAAATATTAGTCATTGAAATTGCAATTGCAATGTTAGATCAATTTAATCTCTCAATTTTAATTCTTTAAATTAAAAAAAAAAAATCAATAAATTTAATATTTTTTAAAATTCTGCACCGTGAATTTGAATTTTTATATTAATTTTGATGCAACAAAATACTATTGAAGTCAATATATGTGCTTTGTTGGTTTTGATGGATATTTACTAAATTATTTTGCAAAAAAAAAAAATTTATTAATTGATATTTTTCAATTTAAGATATTAAATTATTATTTTGCAAAATTAAGCGACTAAATAGATCAATCCTTACAATTTCAAGGTTTAAGATGTCTATTTACTCTATTTTTTTTCTAAAAATATAATATATAAAATAATTAAAGTTTAATTCCATGCCATTTGCAATGTTTTAACCTCAATGTTGAAATGTCCGTCCTAAGAAATTAGCCCGGAGTTTTTTTAAGACAAAAAATAAGTACTGTATATCATTAACCAAAACAGAATCGATACAGTTGAAATATAAATAATTGAATTTACAGTTAAATTTTCAGCATTAGCCTTTAGCTGTATGCATGAAACTAACATACACAAGATTTAGCTATTATCTTAAATTTAGAGTTAAAGTTTACACTTCAAAAGTTCATATTATCAGAGTTTAAACGGAATATAAATGAGAAAAATGCCACTAATGAATTGATAAAAAAAATTATTTTGGGATTTACCTGAACCTCTTAGACATAGTTTTCAGATAGTATAAAGATGAACCATCTCAAACAAATTGTTGTGACAAGGTTCTAAGGTAAAAAATGCATAAAACTGAACAGTTATGTTATAATTAAAATAATACTGCAATTATATTTATTGGGTACTTAAAAATATAAATAGTCCACCCAATACAAACAATGAGTCTTTGAGAAAAAAAAAATGAGTCTTCATCCGAAAGAGTGATGATCGAATGAGACGCCGGTAGGAATCACCTTCTAGCCAATTGCAATAGTGCTCAGATATTTGTCTCCATTTCAGGCATGAATCATGCCAAAAGGCTCAAACAATCTATTTATTTTCAACTCCAACTTTCCGGTTGGGTAGTACTCTGCCTGAACATCGAAGAGTCTAGATCAATCAACTCCATAAAATCCATGTTGCCGTGCTCCACGACATCACCAATGGTAGGCATTTTATTTGTAGTAGACTCAGCATTCTGACCAAAGGATATACCACCGAACAAAGCCGAGGAATCCAGGTCTCCCAAACCCTCAAAAAAGTCACTTAAAAGTGCTCCTTCGGCAATATTTTCCTGATCAACAATGTAACCATTTTGTTATTCTTCAAGAATCACTAAATACATCACAATCATTTAGTAAAATGGCATTCAACTTATGATGTCAGAAGACAATGAAACTGCAACGAAAAGATAAAGCATTAAGACTACAAAAGAAGAAGGAAGAAGCGGATAGCAAACCTCAGGCAATATGTCTGGATATGAGTGATTTACTGGGAGGGGAGAAGGCACCAATCCTGATTGACATGAAGTGGATATTGAACCATTAGATCCACTAGCATGGAGAGCCTGGTCATTTGGAACAGAACTATTAGGTGTCACGCGCAAACTGGGAACTAGTGCAGCCGTTGCGGCAAAAGGTATTCCCACTTCATCATCACTCCAATCTTCCTCGTTAAATGGTCTACCATATTGCGCACCATTCCTGGGACCAGGACCTTCCTTTTGAAATACCTTACAGATTACATAGGAATCCTGTAACAAAACAAACAAGAAGAACTTGATAAAAATATATTCACATGAACAAGATGGAAAATTATTAAATTTAAAAAAAATCCAACTTAGTCATCTAAAAACAGCAAATCTCATTTTGAGCCTGGCAAAACATAAAATAACATAATTGCATTTCAAGGATTTAACTATTCTACAATAAAAAGTGCACTTCAAAGGTAAGGTAAACCAATGACTAGAACTAAACCAATGAAATAACATAATTCAATTTCAACTTTTCAAGGATTCTCCCATACATGTACACCACCACATGCATAAAGATAATGAACTAACCTGTAATCACTGATTATAACACCACACTCCACCCCTTAGAGTGCAACCCTTACATTTAGAGGACTCGTGTCCTTCAATGCCATTAGTGGCACAGTAGGAATCAACATAAAGGCGGAAGTAAAATTTTTGAATCGAAAACAGTTTCATGTAGAATGTGTTACAGTGAAAAAGAACAGATACCAATAGTATCAAGCCTAAGAGTACAAGACATCTTTATGCGCATTCACAGTAAAAGGCACAACAACAAATCTGCCACATATCCACCAGTTCAATACTAAAAGCTCATAACAGTTTTAACAATACAAAATAAATAAATAAATGGATACCTGAACAATTCCTTTGTCAGCAAGGTCCTTATCTTCAAGCCTATACTCATGCATAACCCAATCCGTTCGATCACCACGAGGTGCTTTTCCAGTGTGAAATATCAAAGTTTTTATCATCCCCACAGTTTGGTTATTGTGCTGAACAGCTCTATCCTTACCAGTAGCTTTCCAAAATCCAAATTCAGTAGCTCGATTCAACCTCATACCGCTTCCATATTTCTTCTCAATCGGACAGAAGAAGAACCATTCTAAATCCCCATTTTTCAGATGAGATTTTTCTGAAAAAACAAAGAAACAAAAAAAGAAACTTTATTATCACAAACAAAATGGCACATTCACAAAATAAGCTATCAAGTAACTAAATGTATCAAACTACCTGGGAGATCCCAAGGAGCATATTTGTATATGTCAAGTTCAGCAATGACATCATCATGAAACTTTTTTCCCATCACTTTCCTTTTCAGAAAGTACTTCACCAATTCAACAGAAGTTGGATGGAATCGAAATCCCGGTATCAATTTCGATATAGCCATCAAATCAAATCAAAAGAAAAACACACAATTATACTCAATTGTAATCTAGTTGAACAAGCAACCTGAGTCGTTATATAATTTCAATCGAAAACTCGTAGCTCCGACAATGATTATTATTAATCGAGAAAGGAAACAAGTGCGTTAAAGTATAAATCGAAAGAGAGCAATAAGTACTGAAGAAAAAAGAGAGAGAAAAAGGAAACCCTAAAATTTGGAGGAGTGTAAGGGAAATGATTAAGTCCAGTGACGAAAGAAGATTTTGTAAGAACACCAAAGCCTGCCGAGGTTCATAAAGCAGGAACGGTGTCGAATAGATGAAAAAGATGATCCAATTTTGTGAAGGTAAAAAGACATCGGCGCAATGGAAACCCTAAATCGGAGATCCAACGATTTTCGATTGACAGAATGAAATGCGCGACCGTATACACTTCTCAGTCAGTAATATTTTGTATGTAAATTAAATAATAAGAGTGAAAGGTTTTTAGTTTTAATATATAGCAATTAGCAATAGCAGCTGACCCCTTCCCTCTCAGCTATTTGGGTTGAAGATGCCTAATGCCCAAGTTTCGTTTTTTTTTTTTTTTTTTTTTTTTTTACGAAAAAATAGGAATAGAACGAGTCAAATTGCCATCTCTTTGGATTGTATATGTTTAAGTTTTAAATATGTGTTTAAACTATAAATTCAGCACTTTAAAATATATTTATATTAATCGCATAAAAGTCTAAAATTACATTTACAAATATAACAACTCTATAATTTTCTTTCAAGGTTTGCAGACTTGAAATCTCGAACCAAGCTACTTCGAATTTAGCCAGTAATTAAGTTTGATTTCTGTTAAAAACATGCAGATTTAGTGATTGATAATGTCAAGTTATTATCTGATTATATTCACATATTAACTATTTGTTTGGTCATATTTAATAGCTCAATATCTCTATAAACAGGGCTATAAGCTATTATGTTTTTCCATCTACACACAATTTGATGGGATTATCTAACTAGTTATAATAGTTAGTTATAGACTTATAATAAAATTTTAATTTTAATTTATTTAATTTTAAGTAAATAATTTGATATGTTAATAATATTATCATTCTTTTTATTAATAATCATTAAAAAATTTAAACAAAACTTATAAAATTAATTATCATATTCAATAATATAAATTTTATTAAATTTATAATTTAAATATTCAAATAAGTTTATATTTTTATTATTTATATTTTTAAATTTTTATAATAAAATTAATAAATAATCAAATAAAAAAATACTAAAATATTATCTAAAATTAAATATAAAAACCGACATAAACAATCGTATCTCTTTTATATTTACAACAATTGTCTTTGGAAATATTTTTTATTTTTCATTTGGTCTTTATAAACTAATGTGTTTGTATTTCATACATGACATGTTCAC
Source organism: Cicer judaicum (assembly GCA_037974835.1). Taxonomy (NCBI): domain Eukaryota; kingdom Viridiplantae; phylum Streptophyta; class Magnoliopsida; order Fabales; family Fabaceae; genus Cicer; species Cicer judaicum. The sequence goes on from JBBPBS010001017.1 coordinate 694,468, forward strand.
GGTCTATTTTTTTCATCCCGTTATGGTGTCTTTGTTACAACAAAGAACCACATGTCTCAAACATTAACAATAATGTTTTTTTAGTCACTTTCAATTTTCTCAAAACACTCAATTTTGTTATTAACTTTTGACCTGAAATTGATTTTCAATTAGTGTGAATCTTTAAATTTCGCCTTAATACGCTTTTTTCAAAAAAATAATATAATGGCAAAACTTTAAACAAACCAATTACTCGGCTTCAAGGTAAATAGTTAAAAGGAAAATATATGGATTCAACCTATTATCCCTAAAAAGTTCAATTTAATTAATTTAAAAAGTTAGATTTCATACCTTTACTTTAACCACTACCTCCACACTTTTTTTAAAACAATTGTATCTTATCATTTTTACCTTATCTCATTCAAAAAATTTGAATATGTTTTTTATCTATTAAATTTTTTTATGTATATTTCTGATAAACATAAATAAATAAAAAGAGAAATTTTTTTATCTTTCAAATTTTTATAAATAAAAAATTGTTTTCAAAATTTTCAATAGACAATAAAAATTGAGAAAAACTTTTGACTATTAATTTTTTTTTTTGTTTTCAAAATTTTGGGTGGACAAAGAAAATTTCCAATAAAGAAAAGAAAATCCATAAACCATAAAATTTCAATAGTTATTTTTCAATAGCTATTTTATTAATTGGAAAAATTTGAAAATAAAATTTCTTGGTAAAAAGTAACTATCGAAAAATTTAAAAATAATTTTTTTAATTAACAAAATAACTATAAAAAAATTAAAATAATGAATTTTCTAATTCACGAATAAAAATTATTAATGTGAAGATATATATCTAAATTTGGAGTACAAAATTCAATCTTCGCGAATATCACAAGTGAACCTTGAATTTCACTTTGATTCTCAAATGATCTCAAAAATAAAAACTGAAAGCCCAATAATCTAATTAATTGAATCAAATTATAAACCTAATTTCAGATATCTACCTCCCACCCCAAAACACATGAACAACCATTTTATTCCTTTTTATTTTATAGTTATCATTTTTTAAAAGTTTCAATGACTTCTGAAATTTTTAAAATATAATTTTTTTCAAAAGTTCAGAAAACAATTTAAAAATATGGATGAATTTCTGAAATGCAATTTTTAAAAAAATTTAAAAAAGAATTTATAAATTTTAGATAAATGTAAAATTTCCAAAATATAAAAAAAAAAAATCAATTAAAGTTTAAAAATTTAGATGAATGTGAATTTTCAAAATACAACTTTTTTATAAGTTTTAAATTCAATTTTGAAAATTGAATGAATGTAAAACATCCAAAATACAATTTTTCCATATTTTTTAAAAAAAAATTGAAAAAAGTAAATTAACACAACTTTCAAAATAATTTTTTTTAAAAAATTCTTTAAAGATTCAAATAGTAAAAGAATGTAAAATGATATTTTTGTATACTTCAGAGGTGAAAGGTAAATGTGAGGAATGAGCAATAGATTTCTCACAGAATTTTGCGTCAAGTTTGCCTTGAAAGTGACTCCAAAAAGAAAATTTGAAAGTCATTTGACATTGGAAGAGGAGCGTTGCTTTTGCAAACTGTTTGCATAGAGAAGTTCATTCAAGCATGAGTGTTTGTAAACATCAAGAATTTATTTTTCCCCCAATGCATGCACATAATTCTCAACTCAACAGGATAAGTAAAACTGTGATACAGAAACAATGCCATCAAGCCTTAAATATTTTACAGACAAATATGAAGGTGAAACAAGTTTCACCATGAAATGGTCAATTACACAGGATACGATCACACATCATTGAAGAATTTTGGTCACAATTCTCCATGGTGAAGTATTGAAGTAACACCTCTACTCTGGGAAGATAGACACCACTGAACTGCTGTGATCAAGAATAAATTACAGAGAGCAGTTGACCAACACAGATGGTCTGCCCATAATTCGCTCCATACCGACATTCAAATTTTACAAGGTCAGTATCTGTTCAACAATTTCGGCACACCGGAGATGAATCAGTCAGTTTACCCAGTGCCCATCTCCACTTCCAATTTAAATGTGATCTGTCACATTAAAAATCACTGTACACTGCATTATCAGCAGTAGGAGGCAAAAGCAACTTCTCCAAGCAGCAGAACTCCATTCTACATGGGACGAGGGGAATATGAAAAAGACCGGGCTTCAGTAAATTTAATCTGGTCTATGTTTTTAGGAAAGTTAGAATCTTTGAACCGGGAGAAAATGAGGCAACATGCGACCAACTATTAACCCTTCCCTCCCTCTAACACTTAAGCAACTCCATATTGAACAAACCACTCCCACTATAAATGTAATGATGATTGCCGAGCATTTATCGTGCAAGCTTGGACAAAATGGAACAACCAAGTTACCACGAGTGACAAATTATCTCACAATATTCCATTCAAAACTCTCTGATAATAATCATACTGCCGTGTTCTCCAAGCATCCAGGCTACTGCTAATAAGAGAAAGCACCAAGGAGACACATTGCTGCCAAAACAAAAAACAAAAACAATATGATCACAATCAAATCCAAAACGTTTTGCTGTTAAGAAGACTCAACAGTAATGGAACCTCTTCTGTTAAACTGAGATGGAATCGCTTTCGTAAGTTCTGTATCGTCCGTATACCACCTTTAAAGCATGGGAAATCTGAATCCTGATACCGATACAGCCATAAAAAGAAAAGGTTCAGGGAAAATCCAATAATATATGCACAAGAAACAATTGAGACTTTCAAAAGATAAAATAAGTGAAACATGGGGTAATTTTGCCAGCTTGAGGGGAATGTCTATGAAAATTGGATAGTTAGGGTCATACAATATCATATAAGTATATAAACAAGGTAACATTAATCTTTGTATTCAATGTGAATATGTGATTCAATGTGTGTGTGTGAGTTCCATCGTTTAAGACATGGATCCTCATATGATCTCTTCTTTCGCATTTTCTCAACAAGAATTATGTTAGCTAGCTGCTCTTTGCACAAAGATGTGAGCATCCAATAGTCCAAAAATATCATACAGCACAGTGTGGGAAGGACAGCATGATCAATGCAAAACCAATGGGATGCTTTCACAGTCATTTGACATTTGCAAGGTTGCTTTTTAAGAAAAGCATAATCTTGGCTATCCATCATACTGTTCTGAGAAGCTGGAAGTAAAGATCATACAAGACAAAGAACACAGGCAGAATAAATATTAGATAACCATATAACCAAAGGTAACCAACATTCATATTACCTGCAACATCTCAACAAGAAGAATAATACGCTCAGCATGCTTGCGGCAAGTGAGGAAGCCTTGAATGCATAAAACCTGGATTGCAGGGCAACATGACAAATTTAGAGCTTAGAATAGCACATGTCATCTACAATCAATTAAAGAAAAGATCATGAAGTTTTTATCAGCACCTTAAAATAATCAAAGAACTCGCTTGGCACTCCCTCAGCATCAGAATCCATAACCTAGCATAATCACATCAAAGTGATCATTATACGGAAACTTGAAACGGTGAATAAAAAGGAAATAATCCGTGTTACCTCAAGAAGCTCGCGTGTTAGTTTAAAAGGTGCACTTTCAAAATTAACCCCACCAGGTGATTTGGAAAGCATAAAGCCAAAATCAATATGTATGATATGACCTTCTTCGTCCAATAGGAGGTTCCCATTATGCCTATCCTTTACCTTGATGACAACAAAGGAAAAAAAGAAGTGGGAAAAAATGCAAAGCATTCAAAAAATACTAAAAGAGCATAATGTTATCAATCAAAATATAAAGCACCAATGATAAAGTTCCTCACTTGCAGAAAGTAGCACACCAGGGAATATCCCGCCATACTCTCAACAAAGTTCCTCTGAGTCAAAGAAAGTAACCAAATTATGAAAGTAAAACAGAATTAGCGAAATGAAATCTTCTAATTTTAACATAAACCAATATGTTCTTCATCGCACAAGTTAAAATTAGTAAACCTATGAAATATCCCTTTAAATTAAAACACTGTAACAAATGAAACAAAAATGTTCTGCCATAAAAAGGACAGGGATAGAGAGAAAATACAGAGCAATCAGAACTAAATGTTGTAACTTGCAAGTGGAAGCCGGTACCTAAGAAACAAATCAACCCTAGTACGGTGCAGAAAGGGATGCCAAGGAGCCACTGCTGAATAATTTAAATTTACCAGCACATTGACTTGAACAGCAGATGAGAAATACATAAAATGGCACAGAAATATGCCAAAGTAGTATATAAAATGGTTTGAAACTCATTTGAGACCCACCATAATGTGTACATTTTTGTACCATTTAAGTTGATCATAAAGTATTATTTCAATTTTTATGATTATGCAATCGCTTTTTAATATTTTAAGGAGAGAAGTGAATTTAATATAGAAAGGCTAGTAAAATTAAGCTATAAAAGAGATGAAATTGGGGATCCTTAAATGGAGTAGTGACTAATGCATTAGATGATAAAAAAAATTTAATGATACATTTTCCTTTACTTGATTGTGTCAGTAGACAAATCCTTGTTTGATTTTGTTTAGATGAAAGTTCGATACTGTTAGGGTAGAACAGGAACAAAAGTTAGTCCTTTAGTTAGGGATCAATTAGATAAATAAGGGCAAAGCAAATGGAAAATTTATTGGCTTTCCACTCAACAACATATGAAATCAGATTATCCAAATCGGAAAGGGGGAGGGACATATAAATCTAAACATACTATATACAAGCAGAAAAAGTCTCTAATCAAGAAGTCACTACACAGTCTAAGATGAACAAGCTCAGTCAATGAATGTAGATCAATTGTATCTGCATCTCTAAATTACCTGGGCAAGTTTAAAACTTGGAGAATTTTCTTCATATTTAGCATTGAAGAATTCACGTAAACTTGAGATGTTGGGATATCTGCTTTTGATTGAATGCAGGGAAGCCTAGAAAGCATTAATGTTTTTATTAACATAGGCAAAACCGTTGACATTGCAATATATTTGAAATGTGTGATCACAAAATTACCGTATCTGGAATTGTTTCAATGAGAGCTGTATAAGAAGAGGTACACAAAACTTCATAAGGGCGAAGCCAAAGGGGTAGACCAGCTTCTTGGAAAATATCTAGCATAAAAAAAGATTCAAAACCCAATGATTTTAAGTAACAAGTATTGAAGCACAGACACTTCTGCATCCTAGTTTACATGTGCATCAGAACATAATAAAACGAGACGAGAGCCAAATCAACTAACGTCGCCAACTCTTAGGTTTATGAAATAAAATTTGTTTACTAGACAATTGCATTCATGCTTTGGCACATAATTCCACTTCAATTTGCAACTACTGCATTTAAAACTGCAACAATGTAGATTTACAAATCCACAATGAAATTTATATTGAGATATTACACATGCATTCTTATTCAGAGTGTTGACATAATAAAAATGATTTGATCTTTCCTTTATCATTGTGGAGTAGAACAACTTCACAGAATTGGAAATAATGAGAGCCCAAAAATAGAGAAGACCCAGTACAAGAGGCTTGCGGAAAAACTCATTTATCTAGCCAGCACCAGGTCGGACATTGCTCAGTAGTTAGTGTGGCAAGTCAATTTATGCATGATCAACGGGAGCGACTGTTAGGTCCTAGAATAAAGGGGAGTTTGTTAGGATTGAAGTTAAGAAGTTATTAGGGGTTAGTTTAGTTGTTAAGTTTATTAGGAATTCTTTTTTGCTAAAAGAAAGGATCCTAACAGTGACATTTACAAACAGTGAATAGAGTTTTTTTGATACTGAAGACAAGTCCAGGAAGAGGACTGTTATTCAAGAAGAAAGGAAAACAGTCCATTGAAGTGTATAAAAAACGGACAATCCATGATTCATTGCAAATAAGAAGTCCACCTAAAGGTATTACACGTTTTGGGAGGAATAAAAGTAAATGCCAGGGAAACCAAATCAACCATGAAGGCTTTATAATTGGGAGAAACTTTTTTGCAACATAAGGAACACCAATGAAAGAAATGGTTAATTTCTGCACATGAAGAAACAAAACAAAAGATTTGAAACACCACCTACCATAGAAGTGAGAAATAAGTTGAACAGCCAGATGCTCTTGCCTGCAATCATCTCCACTCTTCACAATAACCTATGTTAAAAAGGGAAAATTGCACCAACTTGCTCATAAGAATTTCCATTTGAAGCACATACTTTGAAACAGAAACAACAAATAGCTAATATAGAACATAAGCCAACCATTCTTTCCTGAGTCATATTAAAAATCATAAAAATAAAATAAAATAAAAAAGACATGATAGTGGAGCTTTTGACTCAAGAAACTGCTTTTTTCTAAATACTCCATAATTACCATATGTGAATTCATAAACAATATTACTTCCAGTTCTTTTTATTAAAGACAGTTAAGTCAATATTATAGATCAAATACATCAATTTTTGTTGACCCGATTGTCTTTTATAAAAAGGACTGGAGGAAGTACCATTTTTATGTATATATCATTGAGTTCATAAATTATTGAATTTCCAAAACAGGTAATGAACTACATATAAAGACATTTCTTGTGCTTAAAAATACATGCTTACCGATCTCAAGTCCCAACCAGGTAACTTCCCATATATCGAATCCTTGCGTACCCTTTCTTTCTTTGCATCCCAAAGTTCACCAGACAAAGCATCACTGGCCTTTGGAGTAATTCCATTAGCCTGTTAGGAGGAATCATGTCATACTACAACTCTGCAATTTTAAGGCCAAGTAAAAACAAACTTCAATAATTACGTCTTACCATCGGTTGTGCATCTGATGAGTCTTGGCCAGCACCTTTCAAAGGGAGTCCGAGAGGCGCTTCCCCTTTTGCTGCGGCAGCCTACCAAAAGTTCAAGTGTTGACAATAAAAATAAAATTAAAATAATATTCAAATTAAGAAACCATTTTTATATAAAATTACAATGAGGGGAAAAATAAGAGCACAATAGTTATTTTGTCCAATAAGTTTATTCATTCAGCAGTGATTATTTGTTTCCTTATTGTAACCATAATGAACAAAAGTAAATTTCAACGTTAACTGGCAAGTGCCTAACAGAGGCATGAGAGATAAATAAGGAACTCGATATAACCCCAAATCATACCATCATTGGCTTATATCATTAAATTAAATGTCATGGTGTTGAAGGTTTTTTGCTACAACACACTATTGGGTAATATCGTTATCCTATATTCATCTTATTGTATATGCTATCACATTATATGATACATCGCACAATATATCTTAAATCTTCCATTTACCAGTAATAAGATCACCACAAAAGCAATTATATTCTAAATTGCTGCATGCTCATAAAGGGTATAACATTACAAATCTTGCATGAAACATCTGAGAAGTTAACCAGTACATTTAAAGGTGTAATAATCATAAAGCATTGTTAGCAAACCACTTATCAAGAATGTGCATGTGAGGTGCAATCCCAATAGACAAGGCCCAATCTAATTTAATTAAATAGAATAAGCATGGCAGTAGGCTTGCCATTCAGTTTTTTATGTTGGTTTTAGGCTTGGGAGAAACTAAGCTCTCTAATTCCTAGAAGATTGATTAGTTTGTAACTTTCCTGTGAGCAGCAGTTTGTATTTCCTATCTTTCTATAAGTATAACCGCATTTGCAGGAAGTTAATCCTCAAAGCAGTGTATTAATACCAGTATTCATATATTCGTCCATTCTATTACTTAGCCACATATCAAAAGATCTATCAAGCCTCTATTGTACCAACAACCAGATATAAATGCATATGCATTGAAACAGTGTACTTTATTACCTTTACTTCTTCTATTGCCACTGTGCTTGGAACACGACGATGTTCCTTCTTCCGAGGTGGTGCTTGATCCTCAATATCTTCCAATCTAACCCCAGGATCAGCTGTCAATACTATTTGTACCCATTCCAGATCACTGTCATGTTCAGCTCCTACTGCTTCAATTACACCCTCTCTATAAGTCCTCCCTGCCTGACCATTATAGCATGTTTCCACTGAAAGATTCAAGCTAACAAATTTTGTTTTAGGCTGAGATACATGAGTCATTGCCTGGTCAATTGCCTCAGCAGTTGATCTGGACATCCTATCATTGCTATTACGGTACACCTCTTGTGTTGTCCGTAATGGATATGCCCAAGGGGGTGGTTTTTGCAAGAAAGCATCTCCATTTGCCAAAGGAATTCCACCTTGGGAAAGCTTCTGAGAACTGGATGTCTCCTTGAAATTACTATAGCAAAAAACATGCAGAAGGAAAATATCAATAATGTGTTTCTCATTTTACAAACTACTAACTCTTCACAATACCAATGAATATTATCCAAATTATACCTTGGCATTTCACATCTCAAAACTTCTAAGCAGATCATGTATGGTGCCTTCTCCCTAGAATTCAAGAGAACAGCTTCATCTACTGGTATATGAAGCACACGATACATGCCCTTTCCCAGTGGAAAACAGACTCCTAGAAATATATGACGGGCAAGATTCATATAGAAGCAAGAGATCCACAAATCATAATCAATGGAAAAGTGGTAACTTTATCGGCAAACATAAAAAAGGATACATGTTTACAGTAAATGGACTGCCAGTAAAAACCAAATAAGTAGATTTAAACATAATTCCTAGATAAGTGAAATTTCATCATTTTATCTGCATAAGAAGTTCTGCTTCTTGAAAAATAAGCCATTATTTTGTCATACCTCCAACGGAAGAAGAAAATACACATGCATTGGAATTGGGAAATTTTACCATTTCTTAGGAGAAAAAAGTGCCGCTTAACAACAGGTTACTTATTGTGTGATACATTGAAAGGAACAGGAAAATATAGATATAAAGCCTGAGACTAAACCAATAAATGTGGCATTATTGCTACTGAAAAATTCCAGACCACACTTCTAAAAAAAATTAACCTGCTCATTTGAAATATACAAAGAAGTAGAGAAATTCAAAGCCAAAACTAAACATCATTCAGATAATATGGATAGAAGTCAAGACATACCTCCAGTGTTTTGAACCTCTGTTACATGTATATTGATCTCTCTAAGCGACTAGAAATATAAGAATAACAGAGGTGTCAGAAACACAAATATGGAATACAATAGATTTTTGTTGATAACATCAGTCTAATAGATGAAGAAAGCATCAAAAAAGGAAAATTCCAGGCAATGACCTCATGAAGAGCACTTTTGCGACCTTCAATTGGAAACACATCCACTAACCCATATGATGTGTCGCATAATGACTGCACAAATTCCAATGAGTCATGGTAAGCCCCTTTCCGGAACTGAGATGGATTGATCGGCAACGGGGGCTTTGTGATTGATTTTTCACTTTGCTGCTTTGGGGACCCAGGATGCTTCTGCAAAAGTAATCAGATATCCCGAAATGTGTCAGAACTAAACGGAATACTGAAAACTGCACTTGCTTAAATATAAAAAACTAGAAAACATAAGGTAGAATGTATTAATACTTGCAGTATTTTTCCCTGAAGTCCAACCTACAACTAGAATCAGAGATGTCACAAATATGAGCTATTTCCAATGCTATGCTAACATGCAAGCAATAAATCATACATTTAGGAATATACCATCATTTATTTAAATTGATTTCTTAAGAAATGTACCGCATATTTGTGAATTAACTCTCAAGGACACCTTGAATAAAAGCTTTGTATTAAATAATTTAGGTGAAAGCTCATGAATAGCTTCACTACATCTAACACACCCATGCAAACACAAAAGTACTTAAATGCTGAGACCCGTCATTACAATGTGCTGAAATTCAACTTTGTGTAATTAACGGAGCAGGAGGATTGAACTCTTAACCACGTGATCATTAAGGCTCCAATACCATGTCAAGGCCAGCTCTCCTAAAAACTTGTTATTAGGTGGAAGTTCATGAATAGATTTTATAAATCACTAACGAAAACACTTATCATTTCATAAAAAGTACAATAATTGAATCTAACATGGATAAGTAAAAGGCATTCCTAATGCTAGAGAAATATATGTCGATTCAATAAGACAAATCTGGCAATCCACAAGTTTTTACTTGATAAGGACAGCCAGATGGGGATCACTGCTATGTCATGCAGTTAACGACAGGAAAAAAGTTGGTTTTGATGTTAGATATGAATAGGGACGTGCACTTTGGCTATTTGAACCCAACTGATTTTTCCCAATAATAATACCCGGTTGCAATGAGACCAAATTAAGTGACAAATACAAAACTATCTTCGCTGCATGTCTAGGAACTCAAGCATTCTGATGTTCATTGTGGAATTCAAAGAAAGGTTGTCACTTAAACTCTTAGGTTTCGGACCTAAATTAACCCTACAAAACTAACTTGTACTAAGGTGAGAACTGTCCAAGGCTTTGTAAACACTATATTAGTCATACCTCCAATTGATTTGCGGCACTCAACACACTACTGCACGCCAAGGACTGAACATTGGGAGTGTGGACAACAAGAATCTCAACACACTCCTTCATGGACAAATGCAAGTGGAATAACAGAGATCTTGGCCCAATAACAGATCTAGGATATGCTCTTTAACCATATTAGATTTTAGGTCTAATTCAACTCCACATAATTGAAAAGTAAGGTGAGGACTGCCCAAGCTTATAAGCATTGCCTAGGTCATTTCTCTAATCGATGTAGGACTCAACATAAACAATAAACTAACGATCAGCCAAAATCTAAAAAGCTTTATCAGTCTTGGCAAAAAATTGAAAATTCTTATAAGGACCCAAATTATATATTATATATATTTTAAATTAAAAAATGAAGAAACATTTTGGAATTTTTTTAGGGGGAGGGGTGCAGGCAGCCGTTCCCGTGGCTGTTACGAGAACATAAGCAATGTCAACGGATACTGTATAACATATTTGCTATTCGAAAAATCACGGAGGGACATTATGCGACTTTTATGATTAAGGAGGAAAATAATGAAGTGTCTGTATGTATTGGTCCAATTCATACTTTTTAGTTTACAATCCAAATTCATAATAGAACTAAACCAAATCATTTAATACATTCAGCATACCTCTTTCTGTCTCTTTGACCCCAATAGCTCTGAATCTTCAATTGAACGGTCACGATCTTTGAACAATTTACGAAAAAAGTTTTCTGTACCAGGACTACTTTGAAATAAGCCACCATTATTACTAATTTCATTGACTGGACTACTTTTGCTGTCTTCAGGGTGCACTCGGAATAGTCTTTTGAACAAGGAAAACTCAGAAGGCTCTTCTTCCTCACCATTGGCAGTAACCTCTTCAATTTTATCATTTGTGTCTTTTTTGTCCTCAAATTTATCCTTGAAGAATTTACGGAAAAACCCTTCTTTTTCGTCCTCTTCATCAGCAACATCTTTGTTGTCATTTCTATCACGCCCATCCTTCCTATCTTCGAATTTCTCCCGGAAAAACTTTCGGAAAAATCCATCTTTCTCTTCATCTTCCACTGTTTTTGTATCTGTTTTGTCCTCAGAATCATTCTTACTATCCCGAAACAACTTCTTAAAGAATCCTTCTGAACTGGAGGTCACATCATCGTCTTCACTTCTACTGTCCCTTAAGATCCTTTGAAAGAAACCATCCTTTTCAGAGTCTTCATCATCACCTCTACTGTCCTTACTCTCTCTTAAGAACCTTTTGAAGAAATTGACTTTTTCAGTGTCTAAGGCATCTTTATCGGACGACTTCCGAAAATGAAATGCATCACGGATTTTTTGGCCAAGCTCGTCATCACCTTTGCTATCTCTTAAAAGCCTTTTGAAAAACCCATCCTTTTCAGAATCTCCGTCGTCTTTGTCTGCTGATTTTCTAAAAAGCAAAGCATCTCTAACCTTTGGACTTGGCATAAACTTCTTAAATATCCTGTTCTCATCAGGAGACATTGGATTTCCATCCTCTTGCACATCATTCCCTGGGGAAGGTGAAAACGACAAAGACTTCTGACTTGGCGGTGAGGTTGTTAATGACAATAAACGATTTTTAGACGAAAGTAACCTATTCAAAACTTGACTCTTGCCTCGAGGACTCGGAGGTTCAGTTTGAGGCCTTATGAGAGGCGGCCATTCACCCATCAAGGTAGCTGCAATCTGACACTTCTCCTGAATCCTACTAATCCCTTCATTATCATCAGAGTCCTCGAGCTCAGCCATCAAGAACCAATGCACCTTCAGAGCAATCTTAAGTGACTTCGAGCACATATCTATCACAAACTTATCCAACGATGGACTAGGCTTGTGTATCATCATGTAACATATTTGAAACAAATAACTCTCAAGCCCTTGCAAGGGAAGAGTGTACATTCTATTACAAAGATAATCACGCACCCCAGCATGATCATGCTTGTACAAGTAGCTAACAGCAATCCACTCACAGAAGAATGCCGAATCAAAGAACCTAATAAGCCATCCATTTTCACTAGAGTCACTGGTCAGGTTTGACTTTGGCTCAATTTCCCTGGGCTCATCTGCATAACCACGAACGAATCCTAAAAGACGCACCATCCTCAATCTACTATCATCAAAGCTATACCCTAATTTTAATTGTATCAAATTCAAAAGAACTAAACAATTCTAATGATACCTTTCCCAAGTAAACCTTATAAAACCCTATCCGAAAACCCTAATTCTCACACAAATCTATATTACCAATATCAGCAATTGTCTGATTCGAGCGTCTTGAAGTTACAGAAAAACTCGAGCACCAAGATTTTGAGCAGAAACCCTTGCACCGGCGAATAAAATAACAGAGCAACAATTCACTGTGTTTATTTCCTGAGGAACAGGAAACTTAAGCAACAGGTGAAATAATTGAGGAATTTTCCGCCGAAATTGCAACGCGAATTTGAATTGGAGGAAACAAAGGTACACGAATTGTGCGAACGCGATGAAGACGTGAATCTGATTCTTGAAAACGGTAGGAGAGCGTGGAGTTGAGGTTGGATCTTAACAGCTTCTTCAAATTGGGGAAGTGATTACGGCGGCAACGGTGCGGCAACGGTGATCGTTGTTACTTTTTTCAGAGTGAGGAAGACGACAAAAGGTGATGTTCGAGTTCGAGTACATTAAACATGAAAATTGGAAAATATAAATAAATAAATAAATTTGAATATATTGAACCAACCAAAAAAATGAACGCTTCTAATATGCGCATAACTGTAAGTTGCGCACACCGAGTCGCGTGCGTGGGAGGTGGAAATTGGAATACCATTTTTTTCATGAATGGAAGTGTTTTTTTTTTCTAACTACAGGTTGAATTCGTCCCAAAATATAGATAAAAATACAAAAATAATCGAACTAAAGTCTCACGTCAAAAAAACAAGTGAAAGAAAGTTTATCAGTCTCTTAATTAATTGATTTTAAAATATTTTTTTGTTACAAAGGTATGAAAGAATAATAATTAAAGAAGTAACTTGATTGATTGATGATAGTTATGAATAATTTATAATATTCCTATAATTTATGAAATAAATAGGAGAAAGTAATAATTTAGTAACTAAATTAAATAATTACTCCTTTTATCTCCCTCTATAATTTAGTGGCATTCATTTTCTAAATAGGGGAGAACACTTAAATTTTAACAAATCTTTAAAAGTGTGTTTCTAGTTATCATATTTTTCACTTAAATTAATTATGTTTAAAAATATATAAACCTTCTATATTAAAAAAAAAAAACTATATATTTAAAACTTACACTTAATAAACTTGGGAATGTGCGGATCATTTAAAAAAACAAATTGCATCATGGGTCTATAAAAACATTATTCAAATTAAATAAAAATATCAATTACAATATCTCATTTATTCAAACAATGATGTGAATAGTAAAATAGTTTTTCTAGGACTCTAGATATCAAATACAATATAGCTCATTTTTTATATAACAGTGGGTAAATAAAACTCATTCCAATAATGTGAACTATTTCAAACATGAATGACTAATGGAAAATGACTCAAAATCCCAAGTATAACAAGTATATTCATAAATAAATTTTGGTATTGAGTATTGACAAAATACTCAAAAGTTAAAACTCAAACCCTAAAGTAGAGGACATTGGAATCCATGCCATCCTCCAATATACCTTGAGGAGGGAATTTAGGGAGGCTACTAGCAATATATTTGGCTGCGTCAAAATAAGATTGGTTCCTTTTCACAACCACACCTTGTTTAACTCTATCATTATACTCTTTTCTTGCATCCATATCAGTGTTTATTTCCTTTATATTCTTTTTCAATAATTTATTAAGAATGTTGTTATTGTCTTCCTTGTTTGATGTCTCAAATTTATGTGTCTTCATGGTCCAGCTTCCATTTCTCAAATTAAAGCTGTATAAAGGAAAGAACCTTTGGCCATATACAGCTATAAACTCTATTGCACTCAAAATGTACTCAAAATCTTCTTCACTCATGTAATAAGGAAAACTAACTCGTGTCCATCCGGGTTTTACTCCAATATAGCCCTGTACCAAAAGGACCAAAACAATAAACAAATTTAGCTTCTAATATATAAAATGAAAAGATGATTTTAGTAGCTTTTGAAGAGAAAAAAAAATTATTTTAAAAAGTGTGGTAAATGAAGTAAAAGATTAAAAAAAATGATTTTTTATTACTATGAGCTAACAAATCAACTTCTAATTCGTGAAAGAAAAATTAACATAATAATTTTATTTGATTATCACTTTGATTTAAAGCTTAATTAAATAGATAATTTTATTCAAAATATATAGAGGAAATTTAAGGATTTTTCACCTTTTGAACTGCTGATCTAATAGCAAGTGATTGAGATTTATTGATATTGAGTAACTCATGTCCATAAGGTCCAGCACAAGCACACCCACCTCTAGCTTGAATACCAAATAGATCATTAAGCAATGCTGCAACAAAAGGTCCATGTAGTGGCTTACCTCTTTGGTTCCCCTTTTCTTGCCACAAATTAAGTTCTCCTTCATGTTCATCACTATAATTTATGGTAGAGTGTATGAGAAATGATAATATAGCTTGTCGCTTGGCGTTTAAGTTACCCAAAATCTTAATGTTGGGGTTTGATACAAGCCTCTTAAGTGCCTTGTTAATGTATAATTGTTCCTTTTTTTCTATCTCTTTGTAGCCAATGTATTCTTTAACCCAAAATGCTAATGCTGCTCTCAATGTTTGTATTATTGGAGGTGTGCCCCCATTTTCCCTTTCTTCTATGTTCTCCAAGTATAATGTGTCCTACATTTGATCACACATATTATACTACGATTGGAATATGATTTTATGAAATTTTCAACTATGGAAATCGGATTTACCTTTTCATTGAAGCCATTGGCATAACTGACAGTTCCACCTCCACAAGTAGATGGAGGTGAAGATTTTAACTTGTACAAGATTTTGTTCATAACAAGTACTCCTGGAGAGTCAGGACCACCGAGAAATTTATGTGGACTAAAAAACACAACATCATATCCATCGATATGCCTTGATCTCATGTCAATCTCCACATACGGACCACTAAATACAAAAATCATTATCGTGTTACCAAATATTCTTATTAAAAACTTTAATTGATATCCACAATTTAGTAAATATGCGACACCTAACGAATCGTGTGCAAAAATGTAGTTAATCTAGTTGAGTAGATTGTTAATTTAGATCACGTTGAAAATTGTGGTTAATCATATATCAGAATTTACCCTATTTTTTATCGTGATATGAATTAACCATTTACTCAACTGAATTAACTCAATTTTTCACATGATAAATCAGATGTTGTGAGTATACATAAAATTGATGTTCATGTATCATTCGTAATGTATTGTAATATACATAATCTCACAATTGACAAATCTAATTATTCATAATGTGTTAATTCAGTTGTAAGTTGTAGTTTAAAATTATAATCTCAAAAATCGAAGTTTAAAAATTCGACAAATCTAATTAACTATATGTACCTTGCTGCGAAATCAAAGCATGCAAAACCTTTATATTGGTGAAGAAGTCTAGCAATTGCTCTTGTATCCGAATAGATACCAGTGACATTACTACAAGCTGAGAAAGATCCCAACAAGGGTCGATTGGTATCTTTATAAACCTCAAGTTGTAGCTTCAGAGCTTCCATGTCAAGCAACCCTTTATCATCCAAGCCAATCTCTACTACCTCAGCCAAACTCTGCCTCCAAGATAGAAGATTAGAATGGTGCTCATGTGGTCCTACAAAAACAACCCATCTTTCTTCTTTGTTAAGGCTCCTCAAAATTCTTTCCCTTAAAATAGAAGGCACTGCAATTCCTATTACTTCTTGAAGCCTCTTGATGGCTGCCGTTGTGCCTGAGCCACAAAAGATAATCGCATCTTCTTCACCACCACCTAAGCATTTCTTAATATACTCAGTTGCTTCATGTAACATTTTTGTTGTTCTGCTTCCCACATAACTGTCACAAGTATGAGTATTACCTGTGCAACACATTAACATTTTTTTAGTATCTTGTGCAACACATATATAGTTCAGACAACATCATGTTAAGATACAATATAGTCACACTAATCACTAAATGAGAGAATTGTTATTACATGAAAAAGTACAATATAACTTATATATCTAATAAAAACAACTAACTAATTAGTTTAATTAACTAAAGTGATTAAGGCATGATGTGAATGAAGTGACATACCATAGAAAGGAAGGAGATGATTGATGATGAAATTTTCACTGTAATGAAGACTGCAGCCAGAAGCAGTGTGATCAGCATAGACAAGTTTTCTTCTTCCAAATGAAGAATCAAACTCTGCATTATTGCCGATAATTTCGGACCGCAACCAAGAAAGTTTTTCCTCCAAAGATTGATTGCATGGCAAATCCATTTCCACTAGCTTCTTGAATGACTCAGGATGGTAGCAAAAATCATGAGATGTTTCTAATATGATATTTGTTTTGGATAAAGGTAGAGAGTCAGAGAGCTCATTGTTCTGACTTAGAGTTAGAGCTATGTATGGAATGATATCTGTGAACAAGGGGTGTTCTATTTCCATAAGCAAAAATTGAATATAATGATGTATGAAATTAATATTGTTAATGTAATACTAACATATATGAAAAGAAGGGTGAAGAAGGCTTTATTATAGGAATTTGAGTATTTATATTTAATAGTTTGATATTTTCAGTGGGATGTATATCATGGGCTGGACAAAATCTGTTGGTACTATTTTATTGTGAATATATATAATTCACTAATTCAGGTAGCTCTCCCTCTAGATTGCAGTTGCAATTAAAACATTGTATTTGAACTTTTAACTTTATGCTTTTCTTTCCGATGAATACCGATAAACTTTATTTTTTTTCTTTGGGTTCTACATTAGCATATAATATTTCTTAGAAAAAAATGAAACTACTTTACCTCTAAGTAGAAAAGTAAAATGTTAAATTCTATTGTGAGTTAAATAAATTTTTAATTTTTATGAAAATTTGAAATTTTGTTTTTAATTTATGTAAAATAAATTATATTTTTTAGTTTCCTTATATATATCGTTCAACTTTTAAATTTTTAAATAAATCTTCACAAGTATATTTAAAAGATTATTAAAAGTTCATCCACATAAATTTATAAAAACAAGTTTAATTTTAAAAAAATTGAATATAAATTTTTTAAATGTCATATATTTAAAATAAAATCTAAAAAATCAAATTTTATATTATTTTTTAAAGAATTTTTTTTTATAATATTGTAAATATATGTGCAAAAAATCATTTAAAAATATATATTGATAATCCAATATATAGATTAAAATTATTTATATAATAATTTTATAAAAATTAAAATATGTATTTTTTTATATAGACTAAAAATAAAATTTTAAAATTTTATAGAAACTAAAAAATTATTTAACATTCTATATTTTTTCATCACATCGGAACCCTATTTTTTACAGTATAAAATAAGTTAGATTTATCATAAATCTATATCAATTAGTGACTGATATTCATATGATTTTCCTATCAATTTTTTTGAAGAAACTCCAAAAGACTATATTTTTCTTCTTCATTTATCAATTTTCTTTTACATTTTCAGAACTAGGTCAAGTTTCTTTCATTTCCAATAGAGATATAGCACCATTTATTATTAATTTTAATATTTATAATATTGTCTATCACAGAAATATATATATATATATATATATATATATATATATATATATATATATTGGCGAGTCTAAAAAATGGCGCCGCAAACTATGTCCATCTCGATCGTGCTCAAAATCAACGGTGCATCTGGGATTTGATTTTTATTATAACTAGTATCAAAGTCGATAGAGAGAACATAGTCACGAGCATAACATGCCCCGTAGGCTATTGTTAACAAAGCAGTTTTTTAAAGATGAAAATTGCTGTGTATCAAGAAAAATGTGTCACAAAAAATAATATTAAGTGTTGGTTTTTCATTGAATGATCAAAATTTTATTTTCTTATTTTTCAAAAAAAGAGACATAAAAATAATCAATTAAATATTTCATTTATTTTTGTTACTTTTATTTCTCTACTAATAATTATTTCCTACAATTTTAACAGTTTTCTTTTTTGACTTTTACCCACTTTATTTATATTTGGTCAAACAGACATTTTAATTGGTCCAACTAATTCTTGCAATATCACGAAACAAAGTCCCATGGCATATAACATTGTTGTTTAAATATTTTTGTTTAGGGTTAGGTAACACAGACTTATAGTTTGTTGAACTAGTCTATAAATTTGATGGATGAATATTCTATTCGGTAAAATTAAGTTATAACATGGTTAATAATTGAAAAATTAGTTGATAGTTCATAATTTATATTAAAAAGTTAATTAATTAAAATTAAGGTGTTTAACAAATTTAATTTTTAATAATATAAAATAACATAATTGTGGTTGAAACAAAAAAAAAATGCAACAAAGTTTTGAAATAAAAAATCAGAATCATGCAATTCATTTACTATTTTAGGTACATCGTTTATTTTTTATTTAAAGATTTAGTCAATTTCATGTGTAGAACTAATAATCGTAAAAACAATACAATTTATTTATTGTTTATAATTTGACATTCAGTAATTTATAATTTCATATATATCTTTTTTTCTGTGTACAGAGTACGAGTTTCTTTAATTCTTTGCCAAAATAATTATAAAAAAAATCATGTGATTCATCTTACAAAAAATTGATTAAGATATACATTGTCATATTCATTATTATTTCTTCATCTTTTAATTTATTATTATGATAAAGTTAAATTCATTTTTTATGTCAAATTATTAACAGTAAATAAATTGTATTGTTTGTACGATTATTATTTATACATATGAAACTCGCTAAAATTTTAAATAACTATTCAAATTTATGTTTGTATTGTAATTAAAAAATAAATAAATGAATTGCATGGTTATGATTTTTATTTCATTCTTTGTTGTATTTTTTGGAAGTTTCTACCATAAAAGTTATAAATAAAATAAATATAATAACGGATAAATATATGATATATCGTGACTGAGAGACATTGGAAGGAGAAGTAGCTGAGAAAGGTGGAAGTGAAGTACATGTTAGAGTTTGAATAAAAATATTACATTTTGTTATTTTAAATAAAATTATTATATTTTTTTATGTTATTTTATATTGTTAAAAACTAAATTTATCAAACACTTTAAATTTAATTAATTAGTTTTTCAGCTATAAGTCTAAGTTATCGGCTATTAGTCGGTTTTTCAGTTATCAACTAATTTATAACTTAATTTTACCAAATGAAGCATTAAGTTAACAAATTTATTAGTTAGTTTAACAAGTTATAAATTAGTTTATTGACGTTGCTAAACACAGTCTAAATATAATATGTTTGGTAAACAAATTTTTCGTACCAGCTTAAAACTTATTCTGACACACTATTTCAATTAATATTTAAACTTTATAACTTTTTTTTTTATCCTAATATAAAACGTAACCGCTATACTAACTTGTCACTAGCTCACTCTCTTTCGTATATTATTCTTAGTGATATCACTTATGTTATTCTTTTACACAGGAGTGCTAACATAATACATTCATTATTTGCCAAAAAAAAAAAGTTAACAACAACAAAATTTAACTTCCATGCATTGCAAGAATCTCAGCCAAATGATATAAAATTGACGAAGCCATTGCTATTTTTTATTTTATTTTATTTATACACTTGATAAATATATTTAAAAATAAATAATTGGTTACTTTTTTATTGAAAAGAAAAAATAAATAATCGTGTACTTTTTTATTATAAATAAATAAATATGTACTTTTATGTTATTTTAATATTATAAAAGCTAAATTTATTAAACACTTTTATTTTAATCAAGTAGTTTTTCAACTATAAATTATAAATTATTAGCTAATTTTTCAATTATCAACTAGTTTATAGTTTTTTTTTTCCAAACAGAGCCTTACTGTTATTGAAAAAAAAAATATACAATGAAAAAAAATGTGCTAAAAGTGACTTTTAAAGTTTGTTTAGTTCAACTGGAGATGGATGGGTTTTTATGAAGAGTGAGAAAAATAGAGATACTCTTATTCAAATAATGATAAATTTTAATAGTTTTGTATTTGATTCAAGGGTTTGTGAATTTTTTTAATAATTTTGTATTTAATTTAAATATTGTAAAATTTTTAAAATAATTTTTTAGTTATATATATAATTATTCCTCTCTTCGAATTCGAAATGAAGGAAGAACAAAATCCACCTTAAATACATTTTACCTCCCTTCATTATCCTCTTAAAAAAAAAATCAAACATAATTTCTCTAAAATATTTCCTAATCTTCCCTTCATCCACTACCAAACACATAAATTGTGTGCTTAAAGAACTTACAAATTGACACTTTTGTGCTAACTGGTATTGCTACGGTAAAAGTGATCATTATTTTTTATCAAGATTTAGTAGTGAAATTTACATATCGTAAATATATAAATAAAAAGATATATTTAAAATTCAAAGATAGATCTCAACATATTAAATATCTCTCTAATTACCATCTTAGTGTATTTATGGGATAAAAGCAACTTCTTTTTACTGTTATAGTTTTCACTATACACATATATTATTTAAAACAAAAAAATTAAAAATTTAAGGTATTTTGTTATTTCACATATAAGTGTAGAAATATAATTTATGAGGAGTATATTTGATGATTATTTTAAAATAAAATATGTTAAAATTTGAATTCAAATTTCTATTAAAAGAAGTATTTAAAATCGTAATTTATGCACTTCTCTTATAAAAAAAGACAAACTTAATTTATTTTAATATATACTTTAAAAAGACAAACAAAACTTTCATTAAACTCCAGAAACACTGAATCCACAGAACTTGGAGGTAACGTCGGTTAAAGTAAAATAAGTGGAGCAGTCCTGTTTGTCAATGTTTAAATAAAAAAATACGCACTAATATATTTTGATTAGCCACAATTTTGTATCATAAGCAAAAATACCTTTATCAGCCTTTTTCTAAGATAAAATGAATTACCCACAAATTGAATAAAATTGTGCATTAATAAATGGTTATCGCAAACAAAATAACTTTATCCCACTATTACATCTTATTTTTATTGATGGTTTAAATAAATTATTTAAATAATAAGTGGCACTGACAACAATTTAATTTGGCAATAATGTTCGACATACAAGATGTACATTATTAGCTTATATGTTTCCCCTTAATAAGCATGTTATTTTATTTTATAAATAATTGGTATTATAATTAGTATTGTAATCACTATACTTAAACTAAAAAATGGAGGATACTAGGATCCACGTCTTGATCAAGTATGCTTTGAGAAGGAAATTTGGAGAGGCGACTGGCGATACATTTAGCTATCAATAATGATTTATTTCTCAACATCCCAGCTTGTTTAATTCCAGCATTATAGTCAAAACCTTCTTTGAAATTATCAATGTTCAAACATCTATGTTTCTTGGTTAGTGTCTCAAGTTTATGTTTCTTTATTATCCAGCTGCCATTTTTCAAATCGAAGTTGTAGAGGGGAAGAAATCTTTGACCATAGATAGCTACAAACTCTATGGCAGTTAAAATGAACTCAAATTCCTCTTCATCCATGTAATAAGGAAAACTAACTCGGGTCCATCCAGGTTTTACACCAACATAACCCTATTCAAATAAATCAACAATATTGTTTGTTAACATGGCTAAAATATAGAGAAAATGTCACAAACTAAAAAAAAAAATTGAATTGTAGCTCAAATTAGAGGGTAAATGGAAAAGGTCTTCAATTTTTACATATTAACAATTAAAGGCGAGATTAAATATGAAACTTCATGTTTTATTCTTCTAATTTTTATTGTTAATTTGGTTTTTTTTTAATAATCCAATTTTGAAAAAAAAATTAAAATATTTATTTTTTAAAAACTATATGCCAAATTATCTTTTTTTAATTAAAGAAATTTAAAAAAAGAGATTTCTTACGTTCAATTACAAAAACAGAGTTGTAACTAAAAAAATAATAGTTTGATGTTGAAAACATTACCTGTTGGATTGCTGCTCTAACGGCAAGGGATTGAGGTTTATTGATGTTGAGCAAATAGTGGCCATAAGGTCCAGCACAAGCACACCCACCACGAGCTTGGATGCCAAATAGATCATTTAGCAATGTCGCAACAAAAGAGCCATTAAGTATCTTACCTCTTTTGTCCCTACTATTGACTTCACTCCCAATATTAGTTGTAGAATAAATGACAAATGACAATATAGCTTGTCTTTTTGTCCCCAAGTTCCCTAGTATCTCAATGTTCGGGTTGGGTATCAGCCTCTTTAGTGCCTTCTTGATGTATAAAATTTCCCGTTTTTCAATTTCTTCATAATTGATGTACTCTTTCACCCAAAATGCTAATGCTGTTCTTACTATTTGAATTATTGGAGGTGTGCCTCCCTTTTCCCTTTCCTCTATGTCCTCCAAGTATATTGTATCCTTCCATTTAATACCAACATTTGGTAAGTTTTAAATTTTATTTATATAAGGAAATTGGGACGAAAAATAATAAATGATTTTGATATTCAATAATTATGAATGAAGATATTTAATTTTTATTTAATTTTTTTTATTAAGGTGTTTTCATAAAAATTTATTAAATAAAATGGACAGTGGTAATAAAATGGAATATGCATTTTTAGAGATTTCAAGTCTTGTACTCATAGAGTGAATTTGTTATACCATTATACATGGTTGTGAGTCTATTGTTGTATGTGATAGAGGTCTTGTACCAATAATGAAGAGTGGTTGGAAAAATAAATCACGATTCATCTATAATTTTTCATAGAAAACTTCATGAGTCTTAAGAGAAATTAGAAAAATAGAAATGATTCAATGAAGTTTTGAGTAAAAAATTTTAAAGAAAAAATTGAAAAATAATATGTCAAATTGTTTTGATATCATAATATAATTCTAGATAGAAGCGTAATATAAAATAAAAATAAAGAGACTTGTATTGAATAATGAGATAATTGTTCAACTATACACAAAATTAACATAGTCAATTAGTAACAACTAATTGGTATAACTAACTATATTAATTATTGTACTTAATTTGTATAACTAAAAAATTAATATATTTAAGTGTTTACTGAACTTTCAGTTTAGAAATTACAAAAAAATGAATGTTTGAATATATATGGACTACAAAGAATATAAAATATTAAAATCTATCAAAAGAGAATACGAAGACAATGAAGAAATAAGGAGAAGAAGATTGACAAATTATTAAAAAATTAAATGAGAATGAAAAGATAAATCAATTAAACTACTATAAAAATTTCTTAATAAACTTTTTTTAAAAAAATATCGGAATAGTTAACACCATATTATATTTCTTAATCAAGCTATTGATAAAAGAAAAGCAAACTTGAAATATTAATAACTAAGAGATTTGTGAATTACATCAATTACATAAACTTATATAGTCAATTGAATAATTATCTAACAAACTAATGTAATTAACTAAATCAACATGACAACCTAAGATATTTAATCGTGTGAATGCTATTTAAAGAGACGTCAACTTCAATTCGATCCCCTTATTTTTAAAGTATGTGTTGGAATAAGATGATTCATTCTTCGAATTTCTTTTTATACAAATTAAAGCTTCAATATACACAACTTTCTTTAATACAACATACGGACTAGTATGGAAATTAAACTATTGATTTTCATTTCAGCAAAAACAAAACATCGATTTTCAAAATATTGACATAAATTCTTATTTCTCCCTCAATCGTATAGTTTTTGTTATCACTTCATCTTTTCTTATTATAAGACTTTCTTGATTTTTTTCTCGTTGTATGTGGTTGACTTTTTTTGATAGATATATATGATGGACTTTTAACGTGATAATAACCCAAACACATACGAAATGTATATCGGCGTCTACTTCAACTCATATATTTTATATTTTTGTAAAATATATATATATTAGACTTGATTATTTATGTCTTTTTTACAAAGAGGACCTAATTATGTTTTATAATTTAATTTGATCGCACATTTTTTTTAACGTTGCATCAATGTAGTTTTTCAGTAAAATTTTCACTTTTAATAAAAATATACATAACTGTTTTATAAAAAAAATATAAGATACAATATATAATTAACTTTTTTTTATAAAACAAAATTTAAGATAAAAGGATGGAATACAGTATATATAATTTACTACTAAAAAAATATATCTATTTGATTATTATTTGAGATACATTTTATAGATATTTTCGATTGGGCGGTTCTTATAGAAAACAAGTTATATTATTATTCCTGAGTATAAAAAAAAAACCTATATTATTATTCCCTTGTCAAAAAATGTCAAATTATTATTCTCTAGATTGTATTCATCCTCTCATTATTAATCAAATGAAATAAGTTTGTTCGAATAAATATACCATTTAAAACATGTGATACTAAAATGAAACTTTTAATTAATAATATATACGAGACTAAAATAAAACTTAAAATAACTTTAACTGATCAAAAACTTATTTAAAATATACTTTTTTTATTAATTGTTGTAAATCAAAAGACAAATTCTAGAAGAACTATGATGTGATCAATGACAGAATGCATAAGGTTACCAGCTGGGTCATTTAAAGCTAGTTAGTTTATATCTTTCTAAACATTTATGTATATTGTTAAGTATTTATGACAATTATCAAAATTCTTACTAATTATATATGCATTATTAACTTAAGAGCACTTATTCAAATATCTTTATAAATTTTTTAAAAAGGAAAAAAGAGTTGTATACCTTTTCATTAAAGTCGTTCACATAAGTGACAGTCCCACCTCCACAAGTAGATGGAGGTGAAGATCTTAATCGATATAAGATATTGTTCAATAAAAGCATTCCTGGAGAGTCAGGACCACCAAGAAATTTATGTGGACTGATAAATACAACATCATACCCATCAATCTCTTTTGATCTCATGTCAATCTCCACGTACGGACCACTGACAAACAAATTTTTAATAAAGTCATTGTATTATATTATTAAATTTTAGATGAATTATATATAACACATATATAAATTGTTTTTCTGATTATTCTAATTCATAGTGTATAATAAAAAGGACAACATATTTACACTGTGAATTAGAAAAATAAGAATTAACTATCAATATTAATAAATAAAATGGTATTAGGTTGGATTGGTTGATGGGGTTGGAGGAAGGGGAATTAAAATTGTTACAAGGGAGATTTATGGTTATTTCCACTTTTAGTAAAACACCCAACCATATTAATGATATGTATTCGTTACTATTATAGGTTGTTAAAAAACTATCAAAACTGAAGATAAGAAATATATATATATATATAGTTTTTAAAATGAACATTGTTTAAGATTTTTACATACATGTTAAGAAATATAATAATTCGAATAAAAATAATTATTATTTTATTAAATTATTTTTATTAATTATTAGTGTATTTTTTACATTATAATATATGTCAAGTAGACAAGTAGAATTAATGATTTGTAAGTAATGTGCATTAAAAAAAAAATTAAAATTATCTTAAAAATATAAAATAAAATTAATTTTGATTTTTTTTTCTTTCTAAAATGAGACTCATTTTGAAACGGCAGAAGTATTACTAATTTATTATTTGCTAAATTAAGTGACATAATTAGAGATTGTTATCAAATAAGTTATATATTTATTTCTAACACAATTTTAACTTTTTGTAGTAGTAACATGCCCTAATTAACAATTCAAATTAGGTGAGGATATTTGTTTGATTTTGATTGTTGTGAATAAACTTACCCCAAATTTTAAAAGTTAATCTAGGATGTACCTAATTAACTATGCATACCTTGCTGCGAAATCAAAGCATGCAAAACCTTTATATTGGTGAAGAAGTTTAGCAATTGCTCTTGTATCCGAATAGATACCAGTGACATTACTACAAGCTGAGAAAGATCCCAACAAGGGTCGATTGGTATCTTTATAAACCTCAAGTTGTAGCTTTAGAGCTTCCATGTCAAGCAACCCTTTATCATCCAAGCCAATCTCTACTACCTCAGCCAAACTCTGCCTCCAAGATAGAAGATTAGAATGGTGCTCATGTGGTCCTACAAAAACAACCCATCTTTCTTCTTTGTTAAGGCTCCTCAAAATATTTTCCCTTAAAATAGAAGGCACTGCAATTCCTATTACTTCTTGAAGCCTCTTTATGGCTGCTGTTGTGCCCGAGCCACAAAAGATAAGTGCATCTTCTTCACCACCACCTAAGCATTTTTTAATATACTTGGTTGCTTCATGTAACATTTTTGTTGTCTTGTTTCCCACATAACTCTCACAAGTGTGGGTATTACCTGTAATTATGTATTAGACTTACACACATCAATAATATTATATTTATGTCATTACTTTCTTTTTTTTATTTTAATAATTGATGAACATACATAGTATTAAAGAACACCCTTCCGTTTTATTTAAGTGTCGCATTTTTATTAATATTTTTATTTGTGGTTTTCAAAATTTAAAATAATATTAATTAGTTTTTTTTCTTCAAAATTATCTCTAAGTATTTATTAGAGATAAAAAATAAATGAATTGTGAAAATAAATAGTTAATACTATAGAAACAATGAATAACTTTATCAAAAATAATAAAATTTAATGGTTTCTTTCACATGTGTCGATTATTTGATTTTTTGGGTTTGAATGATTATTTGGCTTTTCAATAGAAAAAAATAAAAAATAAAAACATTATAAACATTAGAAAGAAAGTGATGTTTTGTAGGAGAATAGTAGTATATTAGTATGTGAATACCGTAGAAAGGAAGAAGATGATTGGTGATAAAGTTTTCGATGTAATGAAGGCTGCGACCCGAAGCCGTGTAATCCGCATAGACAAGTTTTCGTCTACCAAAAGGAGAGTTGAATTCTTCATCGTTACCTATGATTTGTGACCTTAACCAACACAATTTTTCTTCCACAAATTCGTGACATGGAAGGCCTAAATCAACTAACAACTCAAAGGACTCTAAATAATTGCAAACATCATGAGATGTTTCTTTGAATACGTTTGTTTCGGATGAAACGTTGTTGACCTTGTTTTTGCTTGGAACTATGCATAGCTTAGCAAATATGGGTTTCACCGCTAACCAAGTTTGCTCTATCGTCGTCAACATGAAGTTATAATAGTATTGTTATATGTGTATAATATATATATATAGATGATGCTTACGAATTAATGCTTTGATTAAACGGAAAAAATGTATAGTCGTATGTATATAACTATAACATATACTAGTATATATATATAAAACGTCTTTGACAAATTCACATACGACATTAAGAAAGTTAATTATTTTGATTTTTTACATTAATTAAGCTAAATATCTATTACTAGTCTCTCTCTAATATTAATAATAATAATAATAATAATAATAAGTATCTCATTTTGCCTCGTATTATTTTTCTTTTTATTATATCAATAAAAAAAACTTTAATTATTATTTTTCCATCAATACCTCCTGTTACTCATAAATGTATTTTAATAAATGAATTTTTTGTTTTTGTTTTATAAGAGATAATAAATTTTATTATAATTAACTTTCACAACTGTGTCAATAGGACTTCATGATTAAATGAAATTAATTTTATGGTTAAAATTAACACAAATAAATATTTTCCTATGAATTATACATATTACAAATGAGAACTAATTTATATTGTGATTCATCACTTTTTTTTTCTCAATTGATGGTGTGAGAGATATGGTGATCGATACTAAATAATATTTCATATTATATTTATTTTAACTGTTAAATGAAATAATTATCTATAAGAGAAATGTGATTAAATAATTAAACATATTTTTGCTTCAGTGGTGGTCAAAATATAGATATGTGATTTTTTTATGTTGTAATTTGTGCATTTATGGTGTGAATACAGTCAAATGTGCGGAGGGTAGCTTGAATTTGTTTCCAAACATACACCAAGTATAATATAAATGGAGATGCTAAAGATAACCCTAGATCTTCTACTCGTAGGTATTATTTTTAGAGATCATTAGTGTTGCTTTTTTTGAAAGTTTCACAATGCCTCTATATACTTATATGGTTTTATTTGAAAAGTCTATGGTGTTGATATTGACAATTGAGATAATTTTTGAAAAGGGATGGCATAACATTTGATTATATTACGATTTTTTAGTTTAAAATATGAGTTTTATTCATCTTGTCTCCCAACTAAGGTTGCATTGTTTCGCATATTTTAATAAGATAAATTTTTGCAATTTAATAATTAATTTTAGTATTTTTTTATCATGTAGATTATTCTTTTTTTTTTTATTGCAGATGAGTTTTTTAGAAATAAGAACCATCTTTCTAATTATATATTTTTTATGTGGGTTGAATTTTATTTGTTTTCTGTTGCCCTCTTTTATTTTACTTTTATTAGC
>JBBPBS010001017.1:725627-742503 GCA_037974835.1 Cicer judaicum
TATATGGTGTATACAAAATATAGGTTTATGCACATTTATATCTACTTTTTCTTCCACTTAATTAAAATGTCTTATTTACAAAAAAAAAAAAAATACTAGATTATCCTACTTTTTCTCTCATTCACATGGTCGTATGGCCATGTCACAACCTTCATTTTTTTCCACTTCAGATGGTCGCATCCTGGAGATGCGACCTTATATATATTAATAATTACAAAAAGTCAGAAAATAAAAAGCAATTTGGCCTACGACCTTATATATATTAATAATTACAAAAAGTCAGAAAATAAAAAACAATTTGGCCTATACAAGGTCGCATCCCCAGAATGCGACTATCTGAAATGGAAAAAAATGAAGGTCGTGACATGGGCATGCGACCATGTGAAGGGGAGAAAAAGTAGAACAATATGGTATTTTTTTTTGCAAGTAGAGCATTTTGGTTAAGTGGGAGAAAAAGTAGGATATAAATGTGCTTTTCCCCAAAATATATGTTAAGATAAAATTATATAATTTTATGCAAACACAAAATATAATGATATTTAATTATCATATTAATTTTATATTATTTTTATAACATATCATATCATATCTCTTATCTACCTTAATGTGTGATATATTAATGTGTGATATAGATTTTTAAAATATACAAGATGATACCAAAATGTTCCATCCTAGAGCTAATCCTCCTATTTTTCCCTTTGCGCGCACGAATTAGGTGTTATAACATTTTGCTTCAACTCGGTGTTATTTTTTAATACGTTTATTTTCAGCTATTTTGACCCTGTTTCCTTTGGTCTTATCTTCAAACCCACTAAAACTGGTTTTGATTTTTTGAAACATTAAATATAAAATCACTTGAACGGAGCTTTAGGATTTTTATCAAAGTTTTATGTTTTGTCGATTACCTCTGTTTCCCGATTGTTTATTGCTCTTGTACGTTGTTGTGATACCAAACTACAACGACATGATCAAAGAATCTTGGGTGAGGAAGAAAATCATCTTCAATGGTTATTGGTTAAAACAATTATAAATTTTATCAAGAGAGCTTTTAAATCAAATGTGGCAAACAAATAATCTTATCTTTCTCACAGAAATATATAACTATTATTCATCTTCATATTCATTTTGTAATCTAATCTATATATTTTCTTTTTTAAGTTACGTTATTTAATGTTCTTATTTTTTATTGTTCCGTCGTGTTCTTAGATAATTAACTTGAAAATTTAAAACCAGTCATAGAAACATTTCCTTCATTTAATATGGAACTTTCACCTTGGACTGACGACGACACAAAGGCTTTGGTTGTGTGAAAATGTATAGTATTTAAACTCGATCATAAAAGAATATATTTTTTAAAATAAAAAATAATAATTTTATCTTTTATTTACATTTTAATAAAAATGTATTTTTAAAGTATGTGTCTAAAATCTAAATACTATGTCTTTAATCTTGCAATCATGGTTTGGTTGTGATGATCGAGCTAAATGTTTTTGATTATTTTTAATAGTGACAAAAACATTGAAGTTATATTTATTGTTCTTAACGTTGATGTTTGATTAGAGAAGGCAAGTCGTGTCACCGTGGCAGTGATTTAATATTAAGTGGTGGAAGAAACTTCATTTTGGACCAGACAGACAGACAGAGATGTAACTGCGTTCCATTAAAGTGTGAACCCAAATTGGTAGATATGTAGAACACGTCTACGTAAATTGATCGTTATCAAATTTGAAGATGTGCAATTTTTTATTTTATTTATTTATTTATTAATATTATTATTTATGATGACTGATTCATAACACCGTCGCGCAGCCACTTTTGAAAAAATGGTTTAATAAAATAATATAAAAATATTGAACAAAATTACACCGGTGACATTTCAGTTATGTCTAAATTTACTAAGTCCTAAGTCTTTTTCTTTCAATCAAGTTTTGTAACTTTGACTGTTAATAGAGTTACTCTCTACATTGTAGCATGTTTTACATCGTTGTCATATTTTCAATTTTCATTTCCTTTTTTATCTTTTTTCTTTTCAGTTAATGTCAATTTACAAAATCAATCCACAATAACAAATTGAAACCTAATACATGAAATCAGTATCTAATTAAATCAAATCCACGCTTCAAAAAATGGAAACCCGTAAAAATTTAAAAACAACTTAAAAAATTACTCGAAAATGCATATCAATTTTGGATCAAGGATAATATGTAATAAGAAGACAAATAACAAAGAAAATGTTTAATTTAATTAGTACGAAATCACATAATAATTCGACACGAAGAGTTATCTAAAATTACATAACAATTCTGATTAATAGGAATCCATAACAAATATCAAAATGCTTAAATAAAGAGAAAAATGCCTAACTTTTTTGATTTTGTGAATCGTAATTTGTTTGGATCGGCGAAAATGATGAATTATTTGTTTTAACAGAAACTGTTAAATGTAATTGTTGTAAAATAATTAAAACATAAAGGACTTGTCTGAAGAATAAAAACTCAAAAGACTTATACAAGATTTATATATAACTTAAAAGGTTAAATGCGTAATTGTTAAAATATTATCAAAATACAATACTATTAAAATTATTATTTTTTCTTTACTTTTTTAGTCTTATGTAAATATTTTTTTATCGAATGCAAACTTTATTATAAAGTTGACGAAGATATAGTTGGACCGATGAATAATTAACATTGTATTGAATAAATTATTTGTGACAATATTGGTTTGACGATAATTGTAGTCGCTCATTATTTTGAGACACTCTCGAATATTATGATTTTGTAGAAGTATCGAGTTTAGAATGAAAACTTCAATTTACTTTTGCCATTGAATTCACACAATTAAATTTTGAAAGTGACTCTCTTAATATGTGTCGAGGAATTAATGCAAAACATAAATACTTATCTTATTTTGATTTAATGATTCCTGATTATCAAAAAATTAACAAATTTTTTCACTTTCAATTTTTTTGAATATTATAAAATGGATTGCTAATATTTTTACACGTCATTTTAAATCGAAACTTCTCTATTCCTACTTATAAACACCTTTGGAAAAAAAACTATCCTTAAATATAAACATCTTTTCAATTTATTAGGTGTATTTATTTCTTCTTCTTCTAAATATATCCTTTATTAATACTACTAATTTATTTTAAAATATATAAAACAAAATTTAATACATTAAAATACAAAAATTATTTCAAGAATATTAATACATAAAATACACATGTGAATTTCTTAATAAGACTGAAAAAAATAATGCGTATTCATAATAAATGACTGATGAATGTAGTAATTATCTTAATTATATTGTTTATTTTTTCAGCCGATTTAGGTGTTTATTAAAATTAGTTTTTAATTTAAAAAAAAAAAAAAATCCTATACATGTGGTAGCATTCTTCAATAGAGGCTAAAAGTGAAAAA
Source organism: Cicer judaicum (assembly GCA_037974835.1). Classification (NCBI taxonomy): domain Eukaryota; kingdom Viridiplantae; phylum Streptophyta; class Magnoliopsida; order Fabales; family Fabaceae; genus Cicer; species Cicer judaicum. The sequence continues at coordinate 729,053 of JBBPBS010001017.1, forward strand.
CACTATAAGAAACATAGGGGAAATATAGAAAATGGAGCAATCCCAATTAATGAACTCCATCTACCCAGTCGAAATACCTTCTACAAAACCGAACTAAGAAGCCCAAAAGAAGGCCCAAAATCACGATAAAATGCCCTTTTTCCCACCATCAAAAAACTAAGGGGCGCGAAATTCCATTTTTTTCACAGCAACAACTACTACTACCTCATTTTGCGTTTATGCTTCGCTCTGCAAAAAACCTAAAAACTCAAATTGGATCCAAAATCGACACAAATAAAAAGAAATGAAGGGTGGAACGGTTCAGATTAGCTGGCACGAAGGTAAACCCGTTTTAACCCTTGATTTCCACCCTCTCTCCGCCACTCTCGCCACTGCCGGCGCCGATTTCGACATCAAGGTACCACTATTCATCCCCTCACATCATTCAATTGAATCAATTAATCATCAAATTGAAATCACATTGAACTGATTTATCTTCTCATGTTCACAGTTATGGTCAGTAAAATCAGCCGGAACACAGAAGAAGCTACCATCGGTTTCGTATCTCAATAGCCTTTCTTACCACAGTTCCGCTGTTAATGTTATTCGATTTTCTTCTTCTGGTAATGCAATATCAATGTTTTTCATTCTATTAGGAATATGATAGGTCACAATGACAATCGAATTTCAGTTTTTTTATTCAATTTGATGTTTTAGTGAGAAAATAATAAGTAACAATTTTAATTTTCTTATGCTTCAGGCGAACTTTTAGCTTCTGGTTCTGATGGTACTATCTTGATCCCTTCTGTTAAATGTTTTTGAAGTTTTTTTAATTAGGCAATGTTTTTTAATTAAATTTTCTTATCTTTTTTTAATTTTTATTTTTAGGAGGTGAAATGATAATATGGAAGTTACATTCTATGGATGCTGGCCAGATATGGAAGGTTTTCAAGACGTTAAGGTAATTCCGTCTGTCACAAATTATATGTCGGTTTATATATTAATGTTTCTTTTCCTATCATAGTATTAACTATTTATTAATGTCTCTTATTTCAATTATAGTATTAATTTCTCTTTCCTATACAATTAATGAGGATAATTTTGTAAAATTACTTTTAATTTCTTTTCAAGACAAAATTAACTACATTTCTTAATTTGTGTAAATGACCAAAGTGACATATAATTTGGGACGGATGAAGTACAATTTATATATAATGACTTTGATTGAAATTGTCCAGATAATTTTATCGTATATGAGCACATATCAATTATATGCATTGATTTATTGGGTATTGATAATTGATTGTTTAATGGCTTTCTGTAGAGAAGCTTATGGGGTGCACTAAATTGCTATTCCATGTTAGTATACTAGGTCAAAAAACATACCATTTACTATTAAATTTTAGTTTTAGAAACTTTTGTAGTAACCAACGCAGCGCGACCTGTGTGGATGTATGAGTATACTATACTTACATTTTAAAAGTGAACAACCTCAAAAGAAAAAATGGAAGCGTGGCAGGTTTTTGCAAATTTGGCCGGTTATTATCCATGTGTTTGCATGGTTTCTTCTAGATGCAAATGCAGAGCTCATGAGCACCTGTTTTAATTTCAAATAATAATAAATATTTTGTTTGATCTCATTCTGAAAAGCAAGATATGGAAGCAAACAATACTATTTAACTGGAATTGTAAACCATGATTACGACCTTCACAAAGATCAATAGCACTATTTTATTTTTAATTTTGATAATTGATTTTGATATTTATGTTTTACTGCACCAATTTGCTGGTTATAAAAGATATTTTGTGAAGTAGATCTCATCACAAGGACATTATGGACCTGGAGTGGTCTACTGATGGTGCATATATCATATCCGGATCTGTTGATAATAGTTGCATTATATGGGATGTTAACAAAGGTACAAAATCAATTCTTAATTTTTCTGAATATGCTTTAGCAGTGGTACATGGCAGTTAATATGATGTAACTGTAATGGCGGTAGTCATGTTTGGTTTATGTTCTTATAGCACTTGCTCCGTTTGTATCAGGAACCAACCTTCAGACGTTGGATACCCATGCACACTATGTTCAGGGGGTAGCATGGGACCCTATAGGACAGTATGCTGCTTCTCTTAGTTCTGACCGGACTTGCCGAATTTACATCAATAAGCCGCATAAATCAAAGGGCGTTGAAAAAATTAATTATGTTTGCAAGCATGTTATTTCCAAGGCAGAACAGCCATTGTTAAAGAATTCTAAGGTTAGCTTTTGATATCTATATTTGTATTTGATTTAATTGTAGATGGATTGTCACATACACTGACATCAGGGGTAATTGCCGTAATGCAGTCGGCAAAATATCATCTCTTCCATGACGAAACATTGCCATCTTTCTTCAGAAGATTGACCTGGTCTCCTGATGGCTCATTTCTGCTTGTGCCTGCAGGTATTCACTTGAGCAGAAGTTAATCGTGATCCAATTTATCTTACTCTTTTTGCATTAGTTTTGTGGTTAAACTTTTGTAATTGCAGAGATTATTTTATAATCAGGCCATTTCTTGAATCTTTTATAGTCTATCATGTTTTCTTCAACAATATGTTTGAGAGTTGAATTTTGGAGGATTAAGTCTTTATGTTGACATACATTTGGGATTTTAAAAAAATTGAAGCAATGACATAATAAATGATCTTATAATATTTCAATCACCCTTTTAATATGTTTTAGAAACACTTTATAATTACTTTAATTTTGTTACGAAAAATAAGCCTTCCTCTCTCTTTCCTTGCAAAACCCAACTTCTAAACATAGCCTAAAAGAAAGTGGATTAAGTTGTCAAATGAAAGCCAACTGAATTGTTAAAATTATGTATTGTTAGTTGCATACTGATGTCTAGACATCTTATAATTTCTCCTTTTGTTGTTTAGTCAACATCTGTATAATTTTGATGCAACTTATAGGTTGAGTCCTATATATTGATTTATTCCTTTAAGGATCTGAATTCCTGCTTAGCTTTATTACATGATCTGTCTAATTGAAAACTTCATGTCTTCACCCATTTCAGGTTCTTACAAAATTAGTACTGCATCTGAATCTATTAATGCGGCTTATATATTTTCTAGAAAAGATCTTTCCCGGTATGTCTCTCAGCTATTATATATTTTTAAGTGAGGAAAACAGTATACAAACCCAAGGCAAACAATTAATCATTTAGTATCTAGATGAGCAGTTAAATTTCAATTCTGGCAACTGTTCAATTAATCTAGATTTTTGTGTTCAATTATTCACGTTAAGTTAATGAATCAAGTTTACAAATCATGTTTTTGACACGTGCTTGTTTATTATTTGACCTTGATATACAGGCCTGCTATACAGCTTCCTTGTGCAAGCAAAGCTGTTGTAGCTGTCCGGTTCTGTCCAGTATTTTTTAACCTTAGGGGAACAAACTCAGGTACTTATGCACTTAGTATACTTGTATTCAAGAACAGTAACTATGTAGAAATATGTGGCACTGTTACACGTGAATTTCCTGAGCGGGATGTGATCCAACTTAAATCTGAGACCTTTTGGCAATGTTATAAAATAAAAAATTGACCTGAACCAGTTTCACTGGGAACTAAACACATATCTGTTATGGTTAATATATCTGGAGCTTGTGTCACAGAACTTGCTTCGAATCTGATTGAACTGGTGCAACTCAGCAACCTGGTTCGGTTATGAATTTGCCAGCAGACTCAGGTGGCAATCACCGGTAAACTTGAATTTTAAAACACTTAAGCTAATAACAGCGAAGATGCTGAAGATATGGAAATGAAGAAGTGGTGGAGAGAAAACAAAGTTCAAAGAGCAAAGATGAAATGAAGAAGAGGTGGTGAAGAGAAGCAGCCAAGACATTGAAAGGAAAAAAAAAAGAGGACCTGTAGCAGCACTGTGAAATAAAGGTGGTTAAGTCACAGGAGATAAGGGAGATGTATTTAGGGTTATACCACTCTGGGATTGGGCCGGACAAAATTTAAATGTTATAATATCATTGATGAAAAGTGTCCCACGGGCATTGAAAATTTAAACACAGCTGCATCAAGTAAATAAATTTAATGCATTAATATGCCCTCATAACTAATATCTAGTATGTAATTTGTCAAATATATCGGTTCATGTGGTTCGGCTAGTGATCCACTAGTTCAACCTTGATTCACTAATCCTGTACTTGTACTTTGACTGAGTCGACCAGTCTGAGTTTAATAACATTGCATTTGCTTACCAATCAGTATTGCTTAAAATTCTGCATGTGTTGGAGAATGTATTGCTCAACAGATGCATGATGCTGTTTTTGTTTATTGCAGCTGGGTTATTTAAGCTCCCGTATCGCATTGTATTTGCTGTGGCTACATTGAATTCGTTGTACATTTATGACACTGAGAGCACTTCTCCAATAGCTGTATTTGCTGGTCTACACTATGCACCAGTAACAGATATTACCTGGTAAATGTTATAATGGCTAGCAAATCATTTTCTTGTTTGTTAATTAAGATGGTTTTTCTTGGAAAGGTTTAATTGTAGTCAGTGTTTGTTCACAAGGTCACCCGATGCCCATTATTTAGCATTCTCCTCACAAGATGGTTTCTGCTCTTTGGTGGAGTTCGAAAATGGCGAACTTGGGTCACCTTACTGTATATCAAGTAAGCAGACTTCCCTTTGATGCTATCATTCTCACTTCTACCAGGCTTTTGATTTCGTTATTCCATATTGTTATAGAAGGAAATGACTCAGACAAGGATAGTAAAAGCACCCTGCCGACAGACAGCAATGATGTTGTACCAACTGGCAGTGTCAGTGCAGTTGTAGCTGAAAGCATGAAAATGGAAGCAGAAGAAAAGGCCGATGACATGGACATTGATGCATGTAGGGAAATTGGTGCAGCCACATCAGGAAGCAGAAAAACTGTAACACAGGATAAGGCCAATGACATGATCAAGTCAACTGGGAGTGTTAGTGCAGTTATAGCAGATAGTAGGAAAAATGAAGCAGAAGTGAATGCCGATGACATGATCATTGATACAACTGGAACTGAGAATATTGGAGCAGTTCCATTAGATAATAGGAAAACTGAAGATACGGCGGAGAAACAATTTAGTAGTTCAGGTAGTGTTAATTTTGGAGCTGAAGAGAAGGCATCGAAACTACCAGTTAATCCAGACAGTAAACAAAGTAAAGCAGAAGAGAATAGTGATAAACCCCAATCAAGTTTAGATTGCATAAAATCAGGGCCAGAAGAGAAGACAGGGAAACAATTATCCAGTTCAAAGAGTACGCCTGTATCAAATAAGCCAGCCAAGAAGCGCATTACTCCTATTGCAATTGATCCATGATTTTTCAATGCCGGATAAATTCCATTAACGTCCGCCTGTGTACATCTCTTTTTTGCGCGGCTAACATTTCCAGAACATCCCACCTCTGGTTTTTCCTGTTTTGGTTTATATATTCTGTAACATAAATTACAATATAATATTTCTCTTTTGAGGAAATGATCTTCATTTTGGACACTACCTAGTGAACATATTCTTATCCTAGTGTCCTATTGCATGTATCATTGCCATGTCTAGGCAAGGCAATACAAAATATCATTTATTCATGTATTTATTTATGGAGTATGATTTTTGTGAGGTTAACATAACACTTGCTTAATTTAATAAGAAGATTCAATACATCTTTATAAACATAACATATTAAAATTGTCAATACTCTTATCGAGTAAAACATTAATTTTTCTCTTCAGTGTTAAATCAGTTTAAAGCTGATATTACATTGCCTTTCAATTTATGAAGTTGAATAGTATTTGACAATAATCCAAATATCCTGAACAAAAAGGAATCATGCTAAGATCACATGAATGATTGTTTTGATTGAATAAGGATTATAAACTTCAGCTTTATCTCACTACCTTAATTATTGATTATGTTACATGTAAGAAACTAAATGTCCTTTTCATCAACTAAATATTGATTCCGCAACTGATTTTGTCAACTTCTGGAATGTGCATATCCTCTTTTATGCCGGAATTTTACACCATGTGTAACACTTATGGTGTTACAGTTTCCGGTAACATAATGAATGACGTTGAAGACTTGAGGGTAACTGAGGTCTCTCTATCAGTTCTTTTTAAACATGCAAAATAACTACCCATCAAACTTGCTTGAGTTCAAGGGTCTGCGCGGATTGGTCTCCCACCGTATCTGCGGTTATTTTTAATACAAAGGTGAACATGAAGCAGAAATTTAACCACGAGTTCATTCAAATAAAAAAAAAAAAAAGATACGACTTAATAAGTTGAGACAATCTAGAACATAAGTTGAATGATTCTAATTTATAACTATTCTTCTATTTCTTTGTTATGCAGAACAATAGCATTGCCAAGACCAAAACAAAAAATCATGACCTGCAGACAAAATTGTTACATCCCAGACAATACCTTTTCAGGACACAAAGAATGGGAAAATTAATTAAAAAATTGCTTTCTGTCTCATCTTTTTGTTGTAGACAATTAGGTACAATTTCATTTTATATCCGGGGTTTACATTCACAAAATTTGGTGCAGTTTTGAGTGTCACAGAAAACCGATGTAGATGGCAGAAGTCAACAATTGCAGTATGAGATGGCTCTTGATTTATGGTGTTAGCACCTGTATGAAATCTGATCCATACTTCTTAAAATTAATCTGAACTTTTTGAGGTAGCCAGCCACGTAATAATTACCATGAATATTATTCATCTAATCTGCATCCAGAAATAAAATATGTGTGAAAAGTATTTCTTTTAAAAAAATGAAGCATCTGAAAGTAAAAGAAAAGTACTCTTTCTCTCTGATGAGGAATGAGGGGCAAGGCCCTAAGGGTTAAGACTTGAACTTATGATTCTCGACTCAGACACACTTAATTCTTTAAAGATTTAATTCATATACACCACCAACGTATATACTTTTTACATTGTGAATCAATCATAACCATTGGATCATTACAAATATATAATTTTAATCATATCTACCTCAAAAATCATACAAAAGAAGGTTTGTGATTGACTGACAATGTAAAAAGTTTTAAATTGACAGGGCATCAAAATTAGTCTCATACTTTATCGTATCACAACTTGAGTAGGTCAAGCTGACACGAACTACCATATATTAACATAAGACTACAAAGAGTTCTCAATCTTTTGAGTTGGATATTTTGAGAGTAAATGTACTTACGGTGTGGTTCCGTTTGCCAAAAGAGGGATTTCATATTCAGTAAAAAGTTGAGACAGGATGATTTCATTCCACATATCAGGCACTCCAGGTAAACACCAATGACTGCAATCCTGAATAGATGGATTGTCATTCCAGTTACCAACATGTGCATCACTGCGGGGAGCTGACATAGACGTAACATGGAGAACATTTATAGGAAAAGCAACATTCTTTACAACTTCCAAAACTGTGTCTGAAAACAAGTTTTGGTCCCTTACATCAGTTTCGAATGTCGGGTACTGGGTTACATTGCAAGTCCTACGGGTATGATCACTGCAGCATACATAAAAGCCCAGATGAAAAATTGTTTAACAATGAAGTGATCATATATATAAATAAAGCATCATGTTACCAATAATGTGCAAATACCTCCAGTGAGATGGCTCAAAAGTCCTAAAAAAGACACGCGTTCTATTTTTATCAATCTCTCTCTCAACCCATGATGTCCAAGTTTTAAGTGCTATTCTATAAGCGGCAGGAATTGACATCCCAAGCTTCAGAGAGTTTCCAACCTGGAAATAACAACCCCTGTTGAATGAAAGAAGAGGACCATTTTACACATCAACCCAAACAAAAAAGATTTCACAACATGAAAACACATATCATGCCTAAAAAATAGAAAATTTAAAAGCAGTTGAATGAATATTTACCAACAGGGCCAAGACAAAGGTGATACTTATCAGAAGATTTGTTACGTTAGATTATACTTTCTCAAAAACAGTGGCATTGCTGGCTTCTCAAGTTAGAATCAGAATGCAAAACAATACATGACTATGTCCACCCTTTCTAGGAGGGTTCTGATATACCGAACTAACAACAAAAAAGATCCAATTGAGTATAAATCAGAAGACCAAAACTTAAGTGTCTATCATCTTTGATTTTCAAGATCGGCAAGGAAAGAAACACGACTACATCTCTTTTTAAAAAAACAAATTGGGGTAGGGGAAATTATTATTATTAACAGTGACACTAATGACTATTTTACAACTGTCCTAGATGTGATTTGAATTACATCTCTTAAGGTTAGTGGTTGCAAAGTCAATCTCTGGAGAAGCCTTTTGGTCAAATGTTTTGGGAACTCATGCATCACCTGTTATATAAACTCTAAAACCATCCTTATATGATTTCTCTTAAATAATACTACTAATAATCAGGAAGTGCAAAATCACGATGATGAACCTAAAATAAGAGAACAATGGCTATTGTGAACTTTTAACTAAACAGTTATGAAAATTAACAGTTTTCCCCCTTAAACCTACTGATAAGCAGATTTATAAGAAATATAAAGACTGAAGAATAAAGATCACGGCAATGAAAGAATATCATTAAAATCAACAGCAGCAGATAGAGTCATACATAAACAAAACCAAGGTTTCAAATTTTAAATTGCAGTCGCGGTCATAATCGCATTGAAATCCTTGATATTGTAAAGTGTTCCAATCAAATACAGCTGATGCAATCCAAACACAATTGCGCTGTGGTGGCATAGACATCAAATACCATGCCCTAGCATTCGAGGCCACAATTGTGGTTGCAAACTAAACACTACTGGCATACTGTTCAAAATATAAAAAAGAAAAGAAACTTACATGTGAAAAAGCTTAGATGGAACCCACCAATGACCAGTGTTGAATATAAGAATATCTGAATCAACCCATTGATGACTTATATCATCTAACTTATCCAACAAAAGTGTTGATTTAACCCTCTTTGGTGCATGTTCATGAACGTGACCTTGTTGCACCAAGAAAACCGATCTAAAAAACTCAATTGTAAAATTGAAATGACTAAACCTAACTCCTAAAAACCTAATCCTCTTTGTAATCTGATTGTGATTGAGTTCATAAACACTCATCTTATCTTCGACACCAGTCATCAACATACAAATCAAAGACTCCCATTGAGTCCTACTCATTGAATCACCAACAAAAACAACCCTTTTACTTCTCAACATTTCCAAAACAAGACGAACATCAAACCTAGGAATTTCACAAGTCTTAGGTTTCCACCTCCATGTTAAAAAATCTTTATCAATCCTTCCATTTCCCAAACAATCAAAACCTTGCTCGACAAAAGGACACTCGGATGCATTGTACAAAGGGTAACCAGAAACCTGAATCCATGTTCCATCGAAGACATCGCAGTTTGTTATGAGTGACGATGACGATGAAGAACGATTGTTGTTATAATCAGAAAAAAAAGATTGGCCGTTGAAAAAAGCACGAGTGAGACTAGGAAGAAGATAGATGTAACCACAACCAATGGCAATGAAGAAGGAAAAGACAGAGGCAATGATAACAAGAACTTGAAACCTGAGACTGAGAGAGACGCATCCAAAGCGGTAGTTGGGAATAGGTTTGGGACTACCGAGGGAAAGAGAGAGATTACGTCTGTTGAAGGAAACGGTTCTATTGAGATTGAAAGCAGTCATGTTTGTGAGGAGAGTTAAAAGCCATTAGCATAGGAAGATCGCAAGATGAGAAAGAGAGAAACACAAAACAAAACAAAACAAACAGAACAGAAGAAGAGAAGAGAACAGATTTGAAAGGAGGACGCGGAGAACAGAATTATTACTGTTTATTAATAATTATGACAATCACAAACACACACAGCTACATTCCCTATCAAAACGGAAAATGTTTCTTGCTTTTACGTCTCTTCCTAATTATATTCTCTTCAAATATATATTACAATAACATCAAATACAATTTTTTTTATTGTTTATAAACGTCACAATAATTTTATAATTCACCAGGTACGTTGACAACATTTTTAGTGTTTTTTAAAAATAAAAAAAAAGCTGTTTTATGTTCGATTATCTTATTGAAAATTATTATTATTATTATTTTATCTTAAAAAAATATTATATGTAAAACAGGAAAAGAAAAGTGTGGTTGACATAATGAGATGTTTTATAGTTGTTAACAGCAGTTTACAAGTTGGCGTAGATTTTATGTGAAACAGAAAAAGTTGGCGTAGATGGATTGCTATCTCAGTGCCTTGTTTGTTCTTCTTCTTACCAAACGCCTTTGCTTCCTAATCAAACATTTTTCAATTGCCGTTTTGTCGGTTCCTCTGTCGTCCTCTTCTCTACCTGCCACTATTTATTTTTTGTTGTTGCTCACAATCTATTGTCAAACTAATCAAACAATTATCAATTATTACTCATAATCTAGATGCACTGCCACCCGGGTTGGTACAATATTCTTCTAATGGATTTTTCATATGCTCACACGTTATTAGAATAATAAATTTCAGCTTCATTTACAAATGTAATTTCAATCTAGCTAGAACGAAGATTTGTGTCTTTATAATAGTACTTCCGGTCTAAAAATAAGGGGCGAACAAACTTAACTCATTGAAGATTCTATTATGCATCTCATATTTAAATTTGTCATTCTCTCAAAACACATATAAAAAATAATTTTATCTTTTTAATTATTTATAATAAATTTTAAAATTTATAAATTTAGAAGTTGCAAATTTTCGAAATAATCATACATTCTAAAAATTTAAAAAGTTTCAAAAGTTTCTAAATCTAAAAATTTTCAAAATCTTTTATTTCAAAATTTTTCTATTTCCAAAATTATAAAAATTATCATTTTGAAACTTTGAAAATATTCGAATATTATAAAAAGAGTGAAAAAAATAAGAAATTAAAAAAATTGAAAATTTTTATAAAGAATAAAATTGTGTTTTTTACGTTGATTGAAGGAATAGCAAGTTTAGATGTAGGGGTGCAATATAAAATCTTCTAAGTTATAAGTTACTAGTCGAGAACCCTTTTGTCTTTTTGTATTTTTTTAACACCCTATATATTTCTACCTATTATTATATTAATGACATTAAATAATTTTTTTTTTACTTTTAAATCTTCTTAAAATCTTTAGTTTAAATTGATTAATTTCAAGATGAATTTTACAAATTTAAATTTATCAATATAAATATCTATCTTTATATATTTAAAAATATTAGATGTGAGAAAATAAATAATTTATTATAAATAAAGTAATGCAACTAATTAGCATAGTAATTGCTCTGCCATGTGACCATATGGTTTCAAATGTCAGAGAGTTTTTAGGTCGTATTTTTATGTTTTCTTTTTTATGAATAAGCGAACTTTTAAGTTACTAGCAAATAATTATAATAAAAAAAATGATTATTTGATATTTTTTGAACTCATTTATAAGTAAAAAAAATATCATATTCATCAAGAAAAATAATTAAATACATATAATTTTTTTGATTTTATTTAGTTGACTGATGTCAGTATTAAATTGTTTCTTTTCATATAATAATGTTGGATTAAATTTTTAAATATAATCGACCACTCCATAAAAATAATCTTGATTCTGCCAAAAATTCCTAGAAAATTAAATTTACAATATTTTTTATTTTTTAATATAATAACTAGCTAATTATATCATCGTGATTGAAATGTAAATAATTCAAAGTTTTTGGAGATTTTTGGGCTCACTATATGTTGCCCAATAATAAGATTAACTATATATGGAAGATTAGTTATCGGGAATTGTACCATGCACCCCCCAGTTGTACCTGCCACCTCCCATGCATGATTAAAAGACTATTTTACCCTCAATCTCATCTATAAAAACTCAAAAAAAATTTACTTTCATTTTTTACACAACCCATTCGAAAGTTTAAAATATTCGAAATTCATCCAACTTATCACTCGAAGATTTAAGAGTTTCGAAGCTAAAAAGTAAGTTAATTTCGAAACTTTGCATATGTAAAATTTTCGAAATGATTTCATCGAACATTTAGAAAGATTCGAAACAGGATTCGAAACTTTTTTGAAAACTTCGAAAGTTTGCTGAATCTGAAGAAAGATTCGAAACTTTGTTGTAAACCTCGAAGGTTTAGAAAAATTCGAAGATGAAGGAATGAAAGTTTCGAAATGTAAGGGAAAGTTTCGAAGATGAGTGAAACTTGATTGAAACTTTTGAATCTGAGTGAAATGTTTGAATATGAGTGAAAGTTTCGAAATTGAGTGAAAGTCCTTTATTACATTATTTTGTTTATTGTTTATAATTTTTTTTAATATGTAAATATTTATATATTGTCTTTTATTACATTATTTTTTTTATTATTTATAATTTTTTTTAATATATATATATTTATATGTTGCAGTGCCTAGGATGAGAGGTGCCTTCGGCCAAATTATTCGCAACATTATAGGTGGTGATAGAGGTGATTTGATTAAAAATTAAACTTTCAATCAATTGAATTTAATAAGTTATATTTATATAAATATATATGATTAAATTTAAATAATTATATATTAAATAATAAGTTATATTTATATTAATTATTTGTCTTTTATAATATTTTTTATTATAGGTGGTGATAGAGGAGATGGTGCAAAGAGAATTCCACCAACAGCATCAAATAGACGACGAAACGAAGCAAATCGTCCAATTAGGCAGCGTCGTCGAAGACAAGACATCCATGATGATGTCGTCGAGTCTGCTGCCCATGCACATATGGAGGAGGATATCCCTGATCCTCAGATGAAACATGCTAATGATGCTGCTGCACATCCTGTATTTCCTAGAGGACCGATGGTGACACAGTTGTTGACCGAGTATGAACACCACGTGGCTCGGAGGCTATGGGAAGGAGAGGTATATTTAAATAATTTAATGTATTTAATTTAAGTTTATATAATTAATTTAGTAATTAAATGTATTAATTAAAATATTTATTTAAGTTTATTTAATTAATTGTTTAATTAAATTTAATAATTCAATTATTAGTTAAGTGTATTTAATTGAAGTTTATATAAAAAATTAAGTAATTAAATTTATTAATTCAATGTATTTAATGTAAGTTTATATAATTAATTTAGTAATTAAATGTATTAATACAAATATTTATTTCAGTTTATTTAATTAATTGTTTAATTAAAGTTATTAATTCAATTATTAATTAAATGTATTTAATTGAAGTTTATATAATTAATTAAGTAATTAAATTTATTAATTCAATGTATTTAATGTAAGTTTATATAATTAATTTAGTAATTAAATGTATTAATACAAATATTTATTTAAGTTTATTTAATTAATTGTTTAATTAAAGTTATTAATTCAATTATTAATTAAATGTATTTAATTGAAGTTTATATAATTAATTAAGTAATTAAATTTATTAATTCAATGTATTTAATTG
>JBBPBS010001017.1:742760-759144 GCA_037974835.1 Cicer judaicum
TTAATTAATTAAATAATTAAAATTATTAATTCAATGTATTTAATGTAAGTTTATATAATTAATTTAGTAATTAAATGTATTAATACAAATATTTATTTATGTTTATTAAATTAATTGTTTAATTAAAGTTATTAATTCAATTATTAATTAAATGTATTTAATTGAAGTTTATAAAATTAATTAAGTAATTAAATTTATTACTTCAATGTATTTAATTGAAGTTTATATAATTAATCAAGTAATTAAGTTTATTAATTAATTAAGTAATTAAATTTATTAATTCAATGTATTTAATGTAAGTTTATATAATTAATTTAGTAATTAAATGTATTAATACAAATATTTATTTAAGTTTATTTAATTAATTTATTTATTTAAATGTATTAATATTAATTTGATAAACAACATTAATTTTACCTGTACCTAATGATTGTCGTTAACAAATCGAATTGCTAGTAAAGAGTGAACAGATAAGTATCTTTTGATGGTGATTTGTTTAGCAGGCAAAATGTCATATTAAGATTACAAGACAACAACACCAATATGACATTATATAGTGTTGCTATCACGTAACCCACGTCAGATAAAGACATCCATTTATCTTTTCCTTGAGCATCCAATTTTGATATTTTCAATGAGTTGCGCACTGATTCAACATTGTCATCAAAAACATTAGAATAAACATCTTTATGTAGACCAATCTCTTTATCCAATTGTGATCGAACTAAACCCCAAGATTCTTCGGCTCAACCTAGCAATGCTGCAATTGCACGAAACCCACAATTTCCATCAGCCACAACATCTACTATCTCATCAATATACTGATGTATATAAGTAGGAAATTGTGTCTTAAAATATCGTCTTGCAGAACGTTGAGATGATTAAGATTGTTGCCTTGCAGAACGTTGAGATGATTGAGATGGTTGCATTGCCTTTGCAGATTCTTGAGAGACATCAACATACTCCCAATATGAGGGATCACGAGGAGTATCAAATTCTTTTTTCTTTTTATCAGCTCCTTTGGTTCTCACTTTCTTTGGTGGTGCAAGTATTGATGTGGTATGTGGAAATACAACTTCACGCACATTTGCCTTGAATATTCTTTGACTTATAATATCGTGTTTCTTCATGTACGCTTTCATTGCTTCCAACTCTTCAGAAAAGTCATAATCTGATAAAGATTCTTCAACCTCTAATTCATGTGCAATGCTTAACTGTTTCCAAAAATCATGAATGCTATCTAAAGGAATAACATTACCATATATCTGCAATATAGCCAACTCACAAGCACATGGTAATCTATGAGTTGTTCTAATTGAACAACCACATTCTGTTTTGTTAGTACCTACAATCTTCACCCTTTCCAACTGTTTATCAATTTTTTTCATACATTTTCTTGATACACAGTGATGTAGATTTTGAAAGAATTGTGAATTATACCCATGCTCAACGTCCTTGATGGTTTTCTGAAAAAAAGATTGAATGGTACATATTTGGTTCTTCAACTTCATATTCACTGCATCCCAACTTTTACACAAATCACCAAGACTAGTTTGAAATATGTTTTTCAATCTCCAATGAGCAGACTCAACTCTACAAATAAATTAAACAACACAAATTAAAACATATCACATAAACTAGTAAATCATGTTTGCTAAAACAACACAAATCATATTTTAAAAATACCTGTTAGATGTTGTGTTCCCCAAATGCATCACTCTATTGGTCCGAACCTTGACACACCTTTCTTTGTAAGGTGTTAACCATGTATCTTTCACATAATCAACAAAAAGAATAATATCGGCACACAATAGCTCAAAATGTTGCAAATGATGATCATACTCTTTCACACTAGTCGAATAGACAATCTTTTTCCATAAATCCGTTACTTCTTCTTGTCTATCCTTATTGACATATTGTTTGCATTTTGCCCCAACATTTTTTTCAATATGAAAACGACATAGCAAATGTATTGAAGTAGGAAACACAACACTAATCGCATTCATCATGGCAAGATCTCTATCAGTCACAATAACTTTAGAAATCAAAGACTCAGATTTGAACAACATTCGTACCTTTTCAAATGCCCAGATGAAGTTATCTTGTCGCTCTTGTTCCAAATAAGCAAACCCAACTGAAAATGTCAAACTAGTAGATGTGACACCGACTATTTCAAGTAATGGTAACCGATATCTGTTTGTTTTGTTTGTGCTATCACATATCAAAACAAAATGAAATGTGTTTAACAACTTTATACAATCAGGATGCGTCCAAAAAATATCTCTCAAAATATCATAATTTTCCCGTCTTCTTGTCCAATGCACATAATTTTTTTCTTGTATTAACTTCAACAGATGCTGCATTTCTGTGTACGAACCTCTCAATGATGATCGATAAGTACTCCTTGCTTTATATATTTGACTGGGAATAGTGACATTGACTTCATTTCTCACTTTCAAAGCATTTAGAATGAATCTGGGTGCAAGCTTATACTTTGTCATATCATTGACAAACTTCCTTTCTTCTTCGTCTAAACGCCCCGAATAAGAATGACCGGTTACAATATCAAGTAATTCATGATTGTGTGTCCCACAATGAACACTAATTTTCCATCCTTCACCGCCACGTAATGGTACACATCTGAGAGGAAATGGACAGTTTTCCTTATGAGAGCAAGTTACTGATGATTTTGATTCTGATTTATATCTTCCACCTCTTTCGCATCCCAAAATTAATTTGTCTTTTCTTCCCCTAATTCCGGTTGCTTTATCTGATCGAATGATAACAATTAAAATTCCATTTTGTATTCCAATGGTTTTTGCCCATTCAAATACATCTTCTCGAAAAGAAAATACCTACAAAATACCAAAATACGTTTCAAATAAAACATTAACAATATCACTATAATGAAAATTTAATCAGTGATGAATCATGAGTAGTAATAATAATACCTAATCAGTGATGAAATTTTCTGTAGAATCTATAACATTTTTTGAAGCAGAAACATCAACTCTACTCATACCTAATTTCAAAATTAGTAACAAACTTAATTAAAAATAATATTATAACATAAATATTGACTTATAACATGAATTTAATATAATATTGACTTATAAAATAATATTAACTTATAACGCAATATTGACTTTAAAAAAAAAATCGAAAATTTTAATTATTGTAAATATTCGAAAGTCATTTTCGAAACTTTTAGAAAATGGAAACTTTCGAAGCAAATTTTCATCTCGAAATTTTCCTCCAAGACCAAACTTTCGAAACTTTGGTGCAAGGCATGCCTTTCGAAACTTTAGTTCATGATCAAAGATTCGAGGATTACTTTATCTTCGAAAGTTTAGTACAAGGGCAAATATTCGAGGCATTTTTTAACTTCGAAAGTTTCAAATGCAACTAAACTTTCGAATATGTGTATTTTTTGACAGACATTACATTTCGAAGGTTTTAAAAAAACCAAACTTTCGAGAAACTTACTGAAATTTCGAAACTTTGAAAATTTCGATTTCTACATTTTTTTTTAAAATTTTCGAAAGTGGGTCTAAAACCAAAATAATAGTTTTGTATTGGTTTTATAGTTTTTACAGAAGGTATAATGATCTTTAAAAATTACTAGGGGATGACAGGTTAAATTGGGGGGTGCCTGGTACATTTCCCTTAGTTATCTTTTTTCATTTGACACAATGGAAGATGATTTCTAGAAGTAATAACAAGCCCTAATCTCTTGGGCCTGAATCCAACTTGGGTTGCTTAACTTATTTTAATGGGCTTATTCATACCATGTGTTTTCGGGAGGCCTTTTCCCACCCCCGTTTATCTACTAGTCCTAGACTTGGATTGTTCAAAATATTTATTTTTCAACAGAAAATATTGTCTTAAAGTAAATAATGATTAAAATTTGATATATTTAATTTTAATTTTAAATTAAATATTTTTTTAATTTATATGAAAATGTATTTATTAATATGAAGTGTTACTGTTAACTATGTCTACAAGATAGTCAATCCTCACATTTTATTTTTATAAATTTGAAGAAAAAAAAAAACTAGAACAAAATTATACACCATTAAAACAAGACGACAACTTTTAAGTGGTATTTTCAAACAAATGGAAACTAAGAAGAGGACATGCATGTTCCTCTAGTGTTGGGGCATAAGAGGAGCGATATAATTATCTATATTAGATTAACAACAATCACATAAATAAATTGAACGCAACATCTTAACAAATAAATCTAATTCAAGAGGTGAAGCAAAAATAATAATTTCCAAGATAATTCGATGGAGATCTACACATCTAAGAAGCTTAAAACTTTATACCTAAAATTCAGTCCAAATGGTAATGCAAGATCAAATATTATAAGTGAATTTCTTTTTTCACCCTTCAGTTTTCTTCAGATTAATCAATTTAAAAATTTGAATTGACAAATCCAAAAATATATTTTAGAAATTTTCTTAAAACATAAAAAAAAAAAATGAGCAAATAAATTACCATATTATAAAGCGTTTTTTTTTCCACCCACCAATATTCTCCGAATGCAAATACACTCAAAAACATTTTTAATTGAACTCCCGGTTATTTTTACACATAGAGAATAGGTTTACTTGAATTAAACTAGCCAAACTATCGGTAGACATTTGATAGGAACTATGGGTATGGATGGGAATAGGCTAGGCCGTCCGTAGGGGCTTATGGCCTGACCTATTTAATAAAAAGGCTAGGCTCAGGCTGTTTTTAAAGCCTATTTATTTAAATAGGTCAGACTCAGACTTATAAAAAAGCCTGTTAGACCTAACAGGCCGGCCTATATATATTTATTAATATTATTTTTTTATTATTATATTAATAATATTATTTTCTATTTTAAATTCTATCAATTAGACAATCACTTACTAATCATTCTATATTCAATAGTCGTTCCATATTCGTTAGCAGTTCTATATTTAGTAGTCGTTTTATATTCGGTAACTGTTCAATTAGTCAATCACTTAGTAGTTGTTTCTTATTTGTTTAAAAAGTAATAATGAATTCGTTTAAAAAGGCTTTCAGGTCAGGCCAAACTATTAAAAAGGTCAGGCTTAGGCCGAAAAAAAAGCCTATGATAGGCCGTAGGCCGAAAAAAACAGCGCTCAGACCTTTCAAAGCCTTGTCTATTCCCACCCCTAACTATGGGTTTTGACATTTTTTTAGAAAAAGTCTCCTACATCTAAAACTTTGTAACTCACGTACAAATAACTATCACCTTAAGAAGAAATAAATTAAATTCGTGATAGAAAAGTATAAAACTGGTTATTAATTTTGTAACTAAATTTTGTGACAAGAAAATTAGAATTTCTTTTTCATTTTTTTAACGAAGATATTTCATTTTTAAATCACTATTTTGACTTCTTCCTTTTTTATTTTTTTATTTAAAATAACTATTTTGACTGCTTTTGTAATAGTGATATATAATTATAAAAATCATGGTATAGTTATACGAGTTTGAATATGATTCGTACTCAATTGAGTAACAAATTTATGACCCACAAAAATTAGATATTCATGAGACATCTATTCAGAAATAAGAATGGTATAAATTAATAAAATATGAGGGTGTAAAAGTGTAAAAAAATTGCACTATTAGAAACTAAGGAACGAATATATGTATACTATTTATATATCATATATTTATAGATACTATTTAAAGGAACGAATATTTTTTAACCAATGTTAGCACATAAACCATCTGTATATTCAAACCCATCTGTGCATACTATTAGTTAATTAACCTAATCAAATTTCACACGATTGGAGTGCAATGTATGAATAACTTCAATAATGGAGAATGCTAGCTGCAATAACTTCAACAAGACATACGATAAAAATGAAGATAGTGATTATTATTTATTACACAAAATTATGGTTATTTTTATAAGGAATAATTGTATTAAACTAGAGTAAAGGGGTACTCTAAATCCTTTATATAAACAACAACACACATCTGTATTTAAATACTTTAGAGACATGCAATTGAGCTAATCCACCAATTAGAGAATTTGAGTTCTCCATAATATTTGCTAATAAAATATGATAAAATGATATGATCAACATTGTTTTTGTTTCAGCTTAGTTTTTTTAATGCACTTAAATACTTATCTGTTAAAGGAAGCACTCATCAAGACTCATTTTATTTTTATTTTTATTTATTTATTGTTGTTTTTACACTGATTCTTTGCTCTAGCTAAAGTTAAACATTCACTAATGTAGATTCTCATGATGGTCTAAAGAAGTTAAATTTTCTGTTTCAATTTTGATTCGGTAGTCAAGTGAATGTCTACTCCGATGTGTCGTGAACTCATAGACACAAGTTTGCCCTATCAAATTTACAATAGCTATTGTCATAATTTGATGAATAAACTACTTTCACTTTTAAATTTTTATAAATTTAATTATTTGCTACTCTTTTTACATACATTTTCATTAAATGAATTTTTTTCTTCATGTTTTGTAAAAGTATAAATACTAATTATTAAAAGTATAAAAAAAATAGATATATTATATTAAAATTTGTAAAATCCATCTTTCCACATTTTTTTTGAAATTTCTATTTGATACACTGTAAAAGATATATAATACTGAACAGATACTTTTAATATATAAAAAACTCACATAAAAAAAAAACTTTTTATCAACAAATATCTTAAGAACAACACATTTAATAATTAACTAAAAATAGACGTTTTTGGTTGAGCACACAATTTCAAAAACAATTTTGAAGATTTAAAAGAATTATTGACAGCACTTCCACAACAATATTAGTATAGAGAAAAGAATTTCAGTTTTTTACACATAGGCGTGACATCTTCATCCAAAGGGATATTCAGCTTTAAGTAAGCACAAGTTTTATCTTTTGTGAAACATGTTGAACATTATGAGAATCAAAACCTAGACCTAGTTAGTTAAACTCTCACATTATATATTTATTCTCTTGTTGAGTACAAATTACTCTTTGAGTGTCTTTCTTATACGGCACAAATGCCAATAAGCATGCATATATGTAATTATGCATACTATATACAAACATGGAAAAAGGGCACAGAAAGACATACAATATATATATATATATATATATATATATATTACATAACCATAAATTCATCGATCTTCAATATTATTCAATTAATATATTTATACTATATAGTTTCTCACGTCACACTTGAATTTATTCCCAGAAGGAGAGTCTCCCAAACAAACTTTCCGGCCAACATTCAAATTGCATACACATTTTTCTATTCTTATAATAATTATACATACATATATATATGACTCTACGTAACCAAACCCAAACGTTATGATTATTCTCCACAACCCTTTAGTCAACAATATCCTAACAAACCTTTTTCCTCACACATGATATATCAATCTCCTCTAAAAACTTTACTCTATTCTATACCTATATATATACACCTCTTTACTTTTTTTTTTCCGCCTAACTCAAAACATTATCAACTTAATTACATACATATATACTAATCTTCTTAATTACATACATATATATTAATCTTAATCACTTCAACGATTAATATTTCATATACAATCATAATAATCACGGCGAGTCTTGGTGCAACAATAAATTATAACCATATAATTTAGAGAAGTCACTAGTTCGAATCTTAAAAATAATTTCTCTGGGTGTGGAAATAAGACTATGCTTCTCAGACTTTACCTAATAATTAAAAACCTCGTACATTGAACCGCTTTTTTTAATACATATACATAAAAATATATAAGTATAATAACATAACCTAATTACAAATAATTATTCACTAATTACCTCATGATGGTTAAAAGTTGATGAGCCATCACAAGCATGGACATGTGAATTTCCCCCGGCTTGAAATGGAACTCCGGCGGGTAACTCGGCGGTGGTGGTTGTGGAAGTGAGTAGTAAATTTGGTGCAAAAGGCCATTCAGAAGCCAAAGAAGGGGATAACAAGAAAGCACTAGTAGAAGTAGTAGAAATGCATTGTGAAAGTGGTAACAATTGTTGTTGTTGAGTTTGAGGAGTGGATTGAAGCAACCTAATTTGCCTCTTCAAGAACTTAACATAACGAATAGCTTCATCAAGCATAGAAGCTGTATCCATTTTAGTTCCACCAGGAACAAGTCTTTGAAGTATACGAATCTTCTCACTTATTCTTTCTCTTCGATGTCTAGCCGCAACGCTTTGTGGATCGTCGCTAATTCGAACGTTTCTTCGCTTAGGTTTTCGAATAGTTGTGGGATCGATGTCCACCGGTTGCATAGCTGCAATCTTGTACATCATCTCTTTCATAGCTCCTAACTCTTCTTCTTGTTCTTCATCATGATTTTCTTGCTGGATCCCTAATATATCACTTAGTGAACCTGATGAAGATGGTGGTTGTGGTGCCATCATGTTGTAGTTTTGCCAAATCATTGAAGAACTTATAGGAATTTGATGATGATCTTCAAGAATAATATTATTATTATTATTATTATTATTATTATTGTGTTGTTCATTTGTTTCCATTTTTTCAAGATTATTCCAAATGTTGTTGCTCACATTTGTGAATGAACTACTAGTATTAATATTATTTTGGTTGCTTTCCATGATAAAATAAATAAATTAATATTTGATGGGGTGGTTCTAATTCTTCTTGATTTGATGCTTAATTAGATAAAAGATAAGATGGAGATAAGAGATAAACAATATACAAGGAAAAGGGTTTTTGATTTGATCATTTGAAATGAAACAACACACCACTTATATATAAATAATATAAATTAATTAACCACAAATAAATGAATATTTGTGGAGAAGAAGGGAAGAGAGAATATTGTGATTAAGGAGAGGATAAATATATTATTACCTTGAAGTTAATGTTTTTATTTTTAATGAATGAAGAAGAATTTTTATGGTTGAAAAGGTGAGTATAGGGTAGAGGGGGCCCAAAGGAAAGGAAAGGAGAGAATTGAGAAAGTTATTATGAAATTAGGAAGGGGTTTTTACTGAAAGGGGAGTCACTGCAAAAAGCATGTAGACGAATGAATGAAAAGAAAAGGTGTGCATGGTGTGTGTGTGTAGTGCAACAAATTAAAGAGATTGAATTGAATGAATGTGGTTCTACAAAGTCATCACTTTGATCCATATACCTAGCCACCCCCCTCCTATCCCAACTTCCAATATTACTCTAGTTCACTCCCACCATTATTAATTATATTATATTTTTAATCTTATTTTTTACATGTAATGTCATATGTTTTGGCTTCTATTTCTATATTTTTCTTAAATTTTTATTAGTATTTTTGCTTATAAATAAAATATTTGTTGGCTAATTATTTTAGACCTAGCTAATTATCTAAATAAAAAATAAGGCCTTTTAGTAAATTCAATAATAGACTTTCATGAACCTATATTAGTTCAATAAATTCAGCAAAAATTGAATTTTAATAGAAAAGTATTTTACATAAAAATATTATAAAATGTCATGCTCCCAATAGATTGTTGTCATAATAGTTGTTTTGAGTTTATGCCAAATTTATCATCAATCTCTATTTAGTTAATATATATAAAAGCTCTATTATATTATCAATGCTTATTATATTGAATGAACAATTGTTAAAGATGTATATCCAAATGTCTCTTTATACCTAAGCAAAACAACGACTTAAAGTTAATAGTGAAAATAATTAGAGACATAAAAAAAATAAAGTTGATCTTAAGATTATAGAGATCCATTTTTTTTCTTCCATTTTCTACATTTCCTTTGCTTTTGAACTATATATTTAAATTGAATTGAATTGAAAGTACATTGTTTTTTCTAGTTTGAATTGAATTGAAATATATAGTTGGAACAAAGCAACTTAATCTATATTATGATAGGTGTTAGAACATCAATGACGACCTAGTTTTGCAACTCAAATTGAAGAGACATATAGTTCGAATTCCGAACAAGGAATGTATGACCTGGAGTCTCTTTCCTCCTTCTAAATAAATAATAGTGTGGCTAGGATGGACTTGTCAAAAAATTATTCAAGGATGGATTTTTACTCTTTGATAAAAAATGAAATCTATGATAGTAATAAATATAAATTTTTATTAAAATTTACTAATACCAGTGATATCTATATTTGGATCAAGATTATATTAGACAATTTCATAATAATGTCTCTTTGGTCTCAATTATAAGAAGAAAAACAAAACAAAAAACATAATATCAATAAACTTATTTATTAATATCATTTTTTAAATATTTTTACAATTACACTCCTCATAAAAAAGTATGAGATATTAAATGTATTTAAATAAAAAATACATTTTAAAAAGTACAACTTTTTTCATAAATGAGACAAAAAAAATCCAAAATTTTTCTTATAATTGAGACAAGAGGTAGTAATATTTTTTCCCTCCCCCTCCCCCTAAATTCTAGTAGCTCCAATCAATATTATTTATGTGATATTTAATAATTTACATTCAAGATATATTTAATATCTGATACTAATACATATAATTATATCTAATTATTATTTTTTAAATTATTATTATCTACTTGACGCTATCGTAATATTATTAATCCATTTTATTGATTCCGTTTGATTGATTTCTAGATTTATTTGTGTAATGTAAATTGTATATAAATTTAAGTTTTGTTATTAATTTTATATAATATTTAAGTCATAAATAATGCATAATATCTTTTTGTTTAATTAGTACATAATTTATAAACCACTAAAATGGTTATAATAAATACCACTTATCTCAAATAAAGATTTAATATATATATATATATATATATATATATAATATTAGTGTAAAATATTTTTATCCTATGGTTCCATTAAAAATATTGAACTTTTACTATAATTAAATCTAAAATAACCCTTATAAATAGTTGTGATGTTATAAAAAATTTATATCAATTAAAGTCTTTAAATAATAGTATAGCTCAATAGTATGTATGAATGTTAAGAATTAAAAATAAAGTATAGATATTCCAAAGTCATGTAGTCGTGTGCGTATGCATGAATTGAATTGAACACCCCACAGATAGCTAGGGATGAAAAGAATTAAACCTATATGAATTTCTCTCTCTTCAATTTGATTTTTGGTGCACTGAAATCATAGGGTTAATTAATTGCTTCTCCTTTATTTCCATTTCCATATGCCTCTTTCTTATAATTTCGCTCCCTGTCTCCTTCACTCTTTTTTTGGGATCCATAATATTTGATTCATTCTTCAAACTTTAAATATTTAAGACCAATTTTAATGGCTAATTATTCATCAAATCATATATAATTGCTTAAGAGGTCAATAAAAAAAATATTTTAATTTTTCAATACAAACTTATTTCTAATAGTTCCTTAAACAATGTTATATAAAAGGGAATAGATTAAAATTATTCTCAAAACATATTTATGATAACTATGATATAGTAATTAGATAAGTTTAGTTTTTTAATTAATAAAAAAAACTTAAAAGTGAAAGAGTAATTTTGGTCAAAAAAATCAATTTTTTTTCTCTCCCCAAATAGAAAAGGATGGTTAATTAGTAGTACTACCCAACAAAAGGATTAATTTGGTGCTTAGCTTTTTTGGATCCCTATAATTGCTAGAATAAATTACATGTATTTACTAATTAATGACATATCTCTTGTTTTTCAGTCTAGTTCAGAAAACTATATGCAATAAATGTATCATCATTGAACATAGAACGCAGTTCAACTTTAATTTTATCCAACCCCTTTCTCTATGGCTGAACAATTAGGGTAATTTATTGATGTATAAGAGACAATTCCAAAGTCACAATTTATAATTTTTTATTTTATTTTGAAGTCACAATTAATTTTGACATCACATGCATGTGTCATATGCATTCTTGGAATAATGCCATTGAATAATTGATTTCGAGAAATTAATTCAACAACAAGACTATTAAATTATGAAATTCATTGGTCAAAAATTATATTTAATGAAAAATTAGCTCACCACCAAATAATTAAAGTTGATATATATACATATATCGTGTTCTTGAAGCCAAGTAATTTTTGAAAAAGGAAGGTGATGTTATATTTTCTAGAAATAGAAGGATTTCCCAATCAAAGAACATTATCCAACGTAAGAAAAAAATTGAAAAACTATACACATGTCTCATTTAATATCAAGCATTGACGCCCCTTGAATGTTGATGTCATTTAGTTAAATACAATAACCTTTCTGCCGAACAAATTCAAGCAAGTTAAGAAATTTATTTGTATACGGCCTTTAATTAATTTCCAATGGAAGCAAAAATTATTCAAACTCCTCTTTGGGGGTGCCCAGATATTAATTCATCATTGTAATTAATTCAACATGTAAATTAATCATTGAACACATAATTTACTTTGAAATGTGTATTAATACATCCAAATTTAGTTGTTCAACCAATAATCAATTTAATTAAGGTTAAAGATGATGGCGTCACCAACTAATTTCAGGTTTATGAGCTTCTAATAGTGAGGGAGCTTGAAATTTTTCAATGAGGGGCAACAATGCTTAAAGTAACCACTGTCTTGACCCATGATTTAAGACATTAATTATATACATAATATGTATACATTTATAATATTATAATTTATAATATTATAATGTAAATACTTCATCTAAAAAAATTTAATTTTCAATGCAATTTTAATTATTATTTTTTATATTATGTTTTAATAATTACTATGAACACAACTTACAAAACATTATTGTACTATAGTTAAAAGATGATTAGTTTGGTAAAATGAGTTCTTTCTTTATTTTAATTATTATATTTCTTAATATATGTGCAAAAACATTAAATGACAATAAGAAGGATAAAGTATATATTTATTAGAAATAAGAAAATATTAGGAGTGTAATTAAGTTCTAGTTCAATGAAAAATGTTGTTAAGTTGAACAACATCTTATTTAAAATTAAAACTGAAATCTCGCAAATGAGTTAATTATACATGTATTTATCATTTTTTTTAATAAATAAATAAATAAATCTCATACTACAACTATGGTGAACACAAAATATAAAAGTCTTGTAAAAGAAAGATTTTAAAGGAGATGGTTAGCTTTTCTCTTCGAAAATAAACAAATTATGTAATATTTTTAGAAGTGAGCAAATTGTATTAAAATGTTATATTATTATATATTATTCTTTTAATTTTCTTAAATGTTAAATATATATTAGTAAAATATAAATTTATCCCCCCTCATATCTCCCTCCCAAATAATTTCCACACATTTGATAATTTTATAATGTAAGCTGTTTGAGTTTAATCTAAAGACTCTTGAAATATGAATATGGATTCTGAAAGTTTTGATGATGGAGGAGTTGAAAATTGAAAATAGAAAAGAAGGAAAGTGGAAAAAGAAAATTGAAGTCACGGTGAAACAGATGGTAGTACATATATGTATAAATAAATGTATAGATATAAGTGATGTGATGTGTACTTATTAGAAGATAGAGTCAGAAATCATATATAAGCAACAAAGTTGATGATATATATATATACCAAAACAAATGGTATATATACACATTGCCGTATCATCATTTCTTCTCTTTTTTTTAATCATTATTTTTCAGTTATATAAAGTACAACAACACTTCATTTATTATATTTTACATTCTATATATCTTGGTAACCTTACGCATGCACAAATGCAATCATTCTACTATATATATATGTTTCGGGTTTCTTCATCAAATTAAATAACATCTCAATTAATTGGTTCATCGTATTTATCGCATATAAATACAAAATTATAACATATTTATGTTAATAAGAATAATCGAGAACAATGTACCTTTTGGATTCGAGGGAGAGAAATTGCGAGCAATATGAATTATTTTAGTTGTCGATTCGTGATTGATTAATTAATTAATCTAATATAAATTTAATTAAAGTACGTAGTTAATAAACTTTAATAAAAAATAAATCATTAGAAAGAATATGAATTTGAATTTAAATCTGAATAATTATTTGATAAATTTTACTTATCTGTGATTCAAAGTCTTGATTACCAGACCCTTTAGTTTGAGTGAATCGGTTCTTGTATCCTTCATTTGGCTTTTAAGTCTATTACATAACACAACACCTAGAATTTCATTGCAATGGGTCATGAAAAATAAAGCTAACATAATAAATAAAACCTTACAAAGATCGTTCTAAACCCAGTAATAAAGTACTATTGAGACAAATAAAGTAAGAAAAAGATGCATATGAAATTAGTGTTGTAACCATGCAGAGGTTGAGAAAGTAAAAACCTGCTATTGCACAATGCATTACTTTTATGAAATTTACTCGGTTTA
Organism: Cicer judaicum; assembly: GCA_037974835.1. Lineage (NCBI taxonomy): Eukaryota > Viridiplantae > Streptophyta > Magnoliopsida > Fabales > Fabaceae > Cicer > Cicer judaicum. The sequence goes on from JBBPBS010001017.1 coordinate 757,093, forward strand.
ATAATTTTGTGGAGAATAATTTCAACCATCAAACTAATAGTTCATCATGAGTAGATAAAACATACAAATATTTTACAAAATGTAAGTAAAATATGGACTATAAGATTGCAAAACTATATATATTCATTTTAAAACTAATATATGGATTTGTATTTATAATCAAATCCATTATTTAGTTTAAAATCGGTTATAAAACTAATTGTAAAATTGGTTATGGTTAAATAATCGGTTTATAATTAAACAACTGATTTTGAAAATTTTAATTTTAAAATTGATTTTTTTTTCTTTCAAAATCGGTTAAAATTTGATTATTTTTAAAAGATCTTTTATTCATAGTTTAAAAATCGGTTATTTAAAAAAATTTGATTTTTTCGATAAATTTTTTTAAAATTTGTCTCATCAAATTTTTTGAGAAAAAAATCAATTTAATGTTTTTTTCAAAAAAAAAAGTTTTTTTTCCGATATTTTTTCAAAAAAAATAAATTTCAAATTTTTTTTAAAAAATAAAATCTTAAAATTAGCAAAATATTGATAGTGGATAAAAACTAAATCCAAATATAAAACATACTGGTTATCCAACCGACTTATAAATAACTGGATTATAATTATATATTTTTAATCGGATTTTTACAATAGATTTAGATTTGATTTTGAGTTTAGGCCTTATAATCGGATTTTTTGCACAGCCCTAAATTTACTCGTTAAAAAAGAAGTAAAGGTGGTTCTCAAGGTCTAAATCTACTCGTTAAAAAAGAAGTAAGGGTGGTTCTTAAGGTGTGTAGAAGGAGAGGTTGCACATGACCTATTTTTTAGGGATATTTAATATGAACCACCACAAAAATAAATTGAATATCAAAATTTAATCCAAAACTTTAAAACTTGGAATTTATAAGTCATGTTACTTATATGTGGTTCAACTATTAATTTTGTAAGTAATGTGGAATATTTTACTCATATTTGTTACACAATACTTAATATACTCCAAAACTGAAAAATTATAAAATGAACAATGGAATAGAAATAATAGAGAACAAAATATTTTGGATGAAAATAATAATAATGAAGACAATGATTGTAATGGAACTACTATGCTTTGAGGTAGGTAGTAATGAAAATGAGCATATCCTTACTATCTTTTTTAGTAAATATTCCTATTTTTGTTAATGAACAATTTAGTAGTAAGTCTATTCTATAGACATTTATGACCCAATAACATTAAAGAAACTTATAAGTGATTTGAGAAATAAATTGCTAAAAATAGTTTTGGAAGTGATATGTCAATCGTATAAAGATAGTAATTGCTTCTCATCGTCACATTACAGTCATGCATTATATTATTGTAATAGAGAAGACCAATAGAAGTTTAATAGTTTTTTCGTAAAAAAATAAATAGAATTTAATGTTTTCACTCATTTTATAGTGTTGCACATATATGACTTTTATGAGTGAATAAGTTAACATACAAATCAAATTTTCGAAAAAATATTAAAAACCATCTTAAAGAGCTTGTAAGAAAAGAAAATTAATCTTATATTAGATGTGAAAGGAAAAATATAAATTTAAAATTATATTTTATTCAACTGTGAGAATACCGAGATATTAATGAAAAGAAAGTATAATTTTTTTTATATTGTATAATATTTAAGATCATATTAAATAAAATTGAAGTTCAAATAAAAAACAAATATTATATGTCCTTTAAATATATCTACTTTAATTTACATGGAGCTATAAATCGACTAAAAGACAAATTTTATTACTCTCACTCATTTTGATGAACATGACAAGAAATATGATAGGAATAAATAATTAGATTATGTTTGAAATCTGAATTTAGTGTTGGATAAACTAGCGTAATATATAATAATTTTATCTAGAATTGTGTCATATCTTGTTTTTATAGTTGAAATTTATATCATAAATATAAGTTAAGTTTGAAATTTATAAAATGTTATAAAAACAGTAATATATTGAATGATCCTTATAAAATATAATTTAAAATATAAAATTGAAATATAATAAAATATTAATATAGAAAAATTTTAACATATA
>JBBPBS010001017.1:765109-799905 GCA_037974835.1 Cicer judaicum
AAAAATGTTAACTTGTGTATGCTTTAAAAAATAAAGAATTTATATGAAAAAAAAAGTGATAAAAGATATGTGTTATAAATAAATAAGTAAAGAATTTTACAGATATGTCACACTATTAGATATAGAGTTTGATGTTAATGTTGAGTTTAGATAGAATATCTCAATTAAAATTTCTCTTAATTTTATGATTTTTTTTTCTTTAAAAAATATTTTTGTTGGTTCAAAATTTTTTATCGTATAGATTATATAAAATTCTGTATAAATTTAATTAATATATTATTAAAATATATTAAAATTATTATCTTAAGTATTTTTATTAAATACCATTAATATTTATAAGTTTTAATAATATATTAAATAAATTTTGAATTTCCTAAAATTTTATATGTATAATTTATATAATTTAAATTTTATATCTAATAAAAATATAAACAAATAAAACCAAAAATAAAAATAATTATTACAAAATTGAAAAATATGTAAATTTAGAGCATCCATCCATGTGTTAATGTCACTTTAATTTGCATTGAAATGTAAAAAGTAATGATAAAGGTGGACCGTGGACGTACACATTCATCAAAATAATTTGATTTGATTGATTCCATTCAATTCATGTCCAATTGGACATTTAGTCATTTACACAACAAGTAGCATACTAGTGATAGAGATCGTAATATGCTTTCTTTTTTATATAAGAATAGTACAATTGTGTCCCTAATTTTAATTTTTTAACAGAAATTAAAAAATAATAAATAAATATAATAATTTGACAAAATTATTTTTATGAACTAATTTATCTTTAACTATAAATATATAATAAATTGTACAATGATTTGAAAATAACATACACTATTAATTTAAGACAATTAAAAATAAAATAATTATTGCAATATTGTTCACATAAAACAGTTAGAGAGACGAAAACATATTTATATTGAAGGAAAGGAAGTTGGTTGAATTCCAGAAGGGAACTAGTCAAAAAAAAACCATATAGTAAGAGTTAATGGAAGAACATAAAAAAAAATGAAATTGAACAAGGATAGTAAGTTTAAAGAATTGTTAGTATATATGGAAGAACATCTTTCCGAGGAGGATTGGGTGAGATCTGACAGTACCCATGCATATTTCACTTTCCCACCACCATACTAAAGAGAGTTAAAGTGTGTCATACAATTCAACTCCACCTCTTACTAAATGGTCTCCTCAGAGTCCGGACTATAGACTCATGAATTTCATTTTTCCTTTTTTGGATAAAGGAATCCTAAAGTTTTTCTATCATTGTTTGGTTTAATAATAGCCTTTCGAAAGCTCTTCTTTGGAGTTCTATCCTAACCAATTTTTTCTTTTGCTTTTCTTCCTATCTATTTACTTTCTCCTATATATTATTGGATTTGGAATGCAATTTCTTGGACGGAACATTTCATTCATTGATTAATTAACAAGTTATTGCTGATTGTGATTTATGTCTTTTCTTGGTGCACATGTTGTTGTATTCATTATTCAAATTGACAATCAATGTAATATTAAACAATATGCATGCAGTAAGTCGTACAAATAAAACTTCTTGTGTCCATTACTATATGGATATCTTTACCCATTTTCACACTTCGTTCCATTCAAAAAAACTCATTTTCTAACGAAATAATTAATTATATTTTAAAAACATTTTTATGAATTGGAATTCTCAAATTCAATATATGAAATAAAATACTTAATTTTAGTGATGGAAATTCTTAGTATTTCTCATTAAATTTTACAAAGCAAAACAAAAATAATTTCTATATTAATGACTTCAAAAATATAATATTTACAAGTAAAATTTTTAAATTTTTCCAATTTTGTTGATGTAGTCTTGTATTTAGAGATGTATTCATTAATGTTAATATATTTTTTTAAATAGTGTTAATTATGTACAATTTTTAATATATTTTTTTATTAATTAAAATATATTTAGACTCTACTAAATTATGTAGATTTTATATGAATTTTAATAAATTAATAGTGTATTAAAAAATGTTTATAAGATAGTGTGTTAGTAGAGAAATAGATACGTTGTTGTACACATGATGGAGTCCAAATAATAATCCTTTCACTTTGCCAAAAAGAAAAGGATATTAACCCTTTCACTCTCTATTAACCACGCTCACAAATACTACTTTTATCATCTCTCCTTTACACTCTCACTTCTTTTTTTGCTCCACTCACAAATGGAACATATAACACCATTGATTTGTTACGATTTAAAGTTTAGAATAGTCGTTCAATCGATTAAGAATGTCACAATACAAAATATGTAAAGTCAAAAACTCCTTTCTTGCACCATTCTCAAGATAAGATCATTCAAAATCTTTTGGATCGTGGATTATTTAGTTGCACATGACCAAGTTACTTGTAGAGTTTTGATTTTATAACACTCTTTTTTACACTCATTCCATACCTCTTTGTATGTCTCTTTTTATTATGTCACGTGTTTCTCTACCCATCCTATTTAAACTATTTGAGATTCATCACATTTGCACAAAAGAGAGGAATGTAAAATTAATGTGAAAAAAGTTTGAAGAGATAGTATTTCTTAGCACACTAACGGTTTAATTAATTTTCACGAGATATCTAGAGTAGAAGTTTGCTTTTAAAATAGTTTTTCCAAAAGGTCATAGATCCAATACCATAGCAGTATAGAATCAACCGATTCAAATTTTTTGTATCATGTGCATGCCCCTGCTTTTCCATAATTTTTTATAGAAAATTAAATGCACTTAATTCAAAATCCATCAATTGTGAAATATATGGCGGCTTTATCCGTAAATATTGTTGCCCTTACTAGTGAATGAGCCACATTAACTAAACTAATACACCAAAAATACTAATTATAACAAGAAAATTTGCTAAGAAACCAAATATAGAAAAAGATTTAGAGATTTATTGAAATTTGTAATTTTAATTATTAGGGCATTTGTTAATAAGACTCATCTATCTGACACCATAGTTTATAAAGAAATTTAAACTTTTTAGTCAAAATAGCACTGAATTCTGAGACATGATTAATCGATTCTTGTGAAACTAATTATCACTTTATTATTTAATTCAGAGATGACATTATTAAGACCAAAGTCATACAAAGTAAATTGAATTAACTTAATAAGTGAAATCAGATTAATAATCAAATTATATTAAAATGATATATTAAACTACTTTATAAAATAAAATTATTTAAACTAAATTAATTAATTAAAGCAAAGGCTCTTGTTACTAAGGTTACTCTTTTTCAGCTTTGTTAAGCAGCCTATGTTTTCAGTAACGAGATGTTTAGTATTCTATACTGGTGTGGCCTTTCAGAGTTGGGAATCCATAATATTTGTCCATGAATTAAATTGGATTTTGCACTTCTAGATGATGGAATTGAAGTGCTTATTTGAACTTTTTGTTACCGACTCCAGAGACCACAGGCACTAGATTAGATTTAAAAAAATCAATCAGAATAATCTAAAAATTATTTTCAATTGAAAAGTAGTTTTTCATTAAAATCATTTATTTAGATAATTTAAAAAAAAATGATTTTTATCACGATGAACAACCATAATAGTTTCTATTTTTTTTTTAACATTTAAAGATTTGTCTTTAGATTATTGAACGTTAAAACCACATTTTTTTATATTCTGTAATAAAATGCATTTAGTACGGTCAACAAATTAAAACCATTTTAATAAAGATCATTTAGCTCAAATTCCAACCTAAATAAACCAAATTCAAAACATAAACTCCAAATAAATATAAGTCATTCAATGTATATTTATCCCATGGCGCTCCATTTACTTGCTACAAAATGCACTATTTTTAAACTGCATTAAATACAAAATTCTTAATAACAAAATTGGTCCTGGAGGTAGCACAGGATCTGAGTTGAATGAAACAATGCATACTTTGAGTTTGAGTTAACATAGGAAATATTTCTGTAGCAGAACACAGAAACCCAAAATTACCGTCTCTTTCGCACTATTTCAAAGAGAAAAAGGACATCTCTTCCTTCAATTACATAAAACAGGTCAAATAAAAAATAACATTTGTCTAATGTTGGTTGCAAACTAATGTTAGAGCAACACTACACTTAAAATTCTTCCTAGAAAAAAAAATGATGGACAACAAACAGCCCTAAGTTTATATTTACACAAGAGCTGCTTGATTTTTACTCAATTATACATCAACTGATCTAAAGAGCATCACAGAAAACTTATTGCAACAACATAAATAAATATGCAACAAAAACGGTAATGTAACAAAATATAGTAGTAATAGTAAACATAATGAAATATAAGCAAAAATAGTAGTTGAAAAGTTGATGAATTTGAACAACATTTTTAATCAGATACATCAACCTTTCAACTATCATTTTTGCTTATATTTCATTTAAGAGTAGTATTACATAACCAAATTTTTACACTTGCACTACGCCTTCTGAGCCTTTTCCACATATGCCTGCACAAAAAAAGAATAATTATAAGACAAGCTGAAAATACTAAAAAGTACTAAATTGTCTTACTTTGACAGTGAAATTATAAAAGTCTCAAACGCAAATGTAGATTCAGAAGCTGAAAGATCTTCAAATAATAAAATGGAACAGAATTGAAAAAAGAGATAGGATAGAGAAGTCCTATATTTTTTGAAGTCAACAAAATAATTAAGTTAGGAAATAAAATGTTAATTGAGAAAAGGATCCACCAACGAATTTAGGTTCACATATTAGACAGCATATTTAAGGAATAATTATACTGGCCTATCTTGAGGTTCACATTATTTGCAGGGATATTGTTCTTGTTTGAAAAATTACACCAGCCTTCATTGCCTTGTTATTTTTAAGGGTCTGTTTGGTTGAGGGAAACCATAAATTTAGTTTTTTGATTCAATATTTTTGGAGGAGAAAACATGGATGGAAAATCCTCCTCGGACAAGAGCAGCTCCCCTCCAATATTAGAAGGGTTTGAAGGGGAGAGAATATGTGTTTATAGACTCTTACAAGTGTTGACTAAAATAATCTTACACTAAATAAGCATCTTTTCTGCTATAAAATCCCTCCTCTCTCCCTTTAACCAAACAAGACATCTCATTAAATTTCTCTCCTCCATTCCCCTCCCATCCCTTTAACCAAACAAGTTATCATATTAAACTTTGCCTATCCATTCCCCTCCCTACCTCCCTATGTTCTCAATCACGGATAGCGGCGCGGAGCGTCCAACCCCAAAAATGGGATAGCGGGGATTGCGGATAGCAGGATTAGCGCTATTGTGAAAACCAAAAGCAATATATAGACTAAACATAAAATACAAATAATAGACAAACATACTAAAAAATAGCAAAAATATAATACACAAAAATAAAGGGATAATCATAGTATTTCATATTTCATAACCAAAATGTAACATCAAAATCAAGATCTAATAGTAATCTCAAATAAGTTTAAAAAGTAATCAAGTTCTACCTGAAACTAGAAAACAATCAAAGTCTGAAACAGAATGGGAAGAAGAAGAAAAATAAAAAAACAGTGGCAAAAAAAAAACATAGAAACAGAAGTGAAGAAGAAGAAAAACAGAAACAGAAGTTAAAAAACAGGGAAGAAGAATAAAAAGAGGAATGGAAACAGTTTGGGAAGAAGAGAAACAGAAACAGTGGAAATGGGGAAGGATCACAACAGTTTGGGATTTAAAATAATAATATGAAGGAGGGGAAATATCAATAAATAATAAAACAATAGGGTTTTGAGTGCAAAAAGATTAATGATATTAAAAAAAAAAAATCAACAAACCCTAAAAAACGCAGTAGCGGGTCATGGACCCGGGTCAGGCGCAACGCGTCGGCGCGTTTTGAGCACTATTCGCGGCCGCAATTGCTGCAACAGGTGACGGCGGTTTCACGGTGAGGGGCGGAGCGGAGATGGCCGCTACCGCAACACTATTCCGCAATTGCGCGCAATAGCGCCGCAATTGAGAACATCCCTTTCCTCCATTAAAATCACTCCATTTGATTGAGATCCTCTAGAAAATTGATTTATGATCTGTCTATCTATATAGGGGGATAAGTGTAATTTCATGAAGAAAAAAAATGTCAGGTTTTTTTTTTTTATTATAGTGAAAGAACACTAGGGAGTTAGGTAGGTGTAATTTTCCAAAACATAAAGGGGTCACATTTTAATTAGTGCTAACCCTAATAGAGATCAATGTATATTTAATGATGAAATTTAGTTACATACATAAAGCTGTAGCACAAATGAACATGTTGGTACAAAATTTAATCTCAATTTTTTACAACTATCCTATAACACCTTCCACATCCAAACTAAGCCTTCTAGAAAATTCAATGATTTCTGAAGCTGCATGCATCACATTCATCTATAAAACCAAGTTAAATGGGAGGCAAGATTTTGAATCCTTTACATACGACAGACTGACCTGTACAAGTTTGATAAGCTTTGGTTTCGAAACTGATAAGTAACGGTCAATTTTCTCTTGTGTCTGAGGAATATGTACCCGCTGTACCGTGCCAGTCACTTTATCAGTAACCTTCTTCACAATTGCTTTATAATCTTCTTTGGTGATTTTCCCATCTTTCCATGTTGGTTTCAGAAGCTCTTTAATGAGCTCTACCAATGAAATTTTAAATGCACGAGTACCCTTCGCATCCTTTGTTTTCTTGGCGTCCTCAGGTCCAACATTTTGGTCCATGTTTCCCAAAGGACTATTCTCTTTAGTAATTTTATTTTCAGACTGAGAGCTTGGCTTTTCTTCAGCTATGATTTTGCTAGTCTCCTTTTGTACCTTAATGTTTTCACATAGTTGTAAATGAAATAAACGTTCATTTTTGACATGTGGTTCTTTTGAAATGGCAGTTTTACGAGAATCATCAAAACTTTGTCCCAGGTTTGATAACAGTGGTGGAATCTCAACCGCATTTTTTGGAATCTTTATAGGAGAAAAGGTTGGAGGGACCGCACTTGCATTAGTATTCTTGGGCCCCATACTATCACACATTGTATCATACTGCTTCAATCCAATAGCAGGATCTGGCTTGATGAATGTCATGGAAACAGGATTACCAAACCCTTCAATTTTGCTTCCAAAGAGAGTGTCCTTTGCATTATAAGAATTTGATGTAGAATGAAGTTGTGGGAGCTGCTGATCTGTTCCGAGGATATGTGCGAGAGATGCTGAGAGGCAGCTAAGTTGAGCAAGCTGTTCTTTGCTGACTACGTTCTGAGTTGGAGTATTTCTTGAACTGATTTGTGAAAGGCCTGCATTCATGATATTTGGTTCTACAATGTAATTTTTCTCAGTGGAGTGTTCCTGGTTCTGTATACTTTCAATAATTCTTGCTCTTGGAGTAACAATGGAAACTGTTGCTTGACTCTGTCCCACCACCTGGGAAGCAGATATATTTTGAGAATTCTGAAATAGTCCTTGTCCTGGCAAAAGGGTAGAAAAGTAAAGAAGGTTTAAGGGTGAATCAGCATATTCTTTTAATACAACACCATATCCTCTGTTTTTCCACTTGTAGATTAAATGCTCAATTGACAAATGATTTTTCAATAAACAAACAATTACCTGGAGCAACTTGTTGCTTATTCTGCTCATGTTCATCGTTAACATGGCTGGAAGATCTCGCACCATAATTCCAATCAGGTGACATTGTTTCGTCACCGGGCCAAATGCCTCCACCTACTGACTGGGAAATGAGAATGTTGTCAGTTGCATTTTCTGCTTTCGAACAGTTGCCTTCCTTCTTATCAAAGCTATGGTCCCGTGTATCACTCATTGACCAAGCAATAAATCCAGGTTCTGTGGCGCTTATTATTCCATTTTTGTTGTCCTCAACCATCTTTATGGAATCAGAGACAGCAACTAAATCATTCTGCTTTGGACCATCCCAAACTTTACCTACATCAGCCATGCTGCCATCTGAACCCCATCTATCATCTCTTGGCCTTCCATTAGGAGTTACTGAATTGCTTATTTTTTGTCTGCCCAACACCTGATCTTCACCTTGATTACTCCTTGACCTATCATCCCTTAATCTTCCAATAGGGCATGTAAATGCTTGCCTATCATGAGAAAACCTACAATCTTTACCATTCCGGCAATTCCCAAAAGCAAAAAATTTGCAAGGAGTGTTACCACTGTGGTTTGGATAATGCTGCCCACCCTGCTTGAATGAATTATCTAAGCGTCTTCTATCAATTTCCCTTTGTCTAGATGGTTCATCTGCTGAAACTTTGTTGTCAAACCCATCAGAATTGCCATGATGCACATACTTGCATGATTCTCCCGTTCTACACCTTCCCTTTGAGAAATTAATACAAGCTTCGTTAGATCTTTGACTTGCAAGAGAATAATCCCCACTCTCCCGGGAATTAGAATATCTAGGTCCATCTTGCCTGAGTCTACTTTCCCTGCTATCCTCATAACTTTGATTATCATGATGAAGGAAATGACAATGGCTGCCTCTTCTGCAGTTCCCAACAGCAAAATCTCTACAAGGTTGTGTCGTTCTGCCAGCCCTTGTTCTGTTCCTTTCGTCAACAGCTGAGTACTTAAAACCACGCGGAGGGCTCCGGCTATGACTCCTACTTCTCCTAGACATGGTACTATCCAAAGAAAATCAGATAATTAAATAACCAAAAGCAGATAGTTAATAAACCAATTGCATCTGTCAATATGCACACATAGACATGTCAACTCTCAAAGATATAAAATTTCTTTGAGGGGACAAAATTTGAACGTTCCATTAATGGTTAAGATTTACGATTAGAAACCACTGAAGCGTCACATAAAAATCATATGATCATCTAAAAAACTTAAAATACAGATGACTTTAATCTTGGCTAAAGCCTATATACGGCTTCTTTGTAGTTCATTTTTAAAGATTTGAATGAAGTTGAATTTTGAATCTTAGATTAAAGGAGACGTAGATTCGACTTCTCTAGGTTCTTGCTTTAACCATTTCTAGAATGTTATCAAGAGCCTCATACTCTTGTGGTGGTTCATCATCTTGATCTTATCATACATTCAATGAATGCGGCGATCTTCTCCATATTTCTTACCTTCCACTTGTATGTTTCTTTTCCTATCTTTCTTAGAGTTTTCCTAAATTTTCTATCAATTTCATTACCTAATTCAGGAATTTACACTAGGTATCAACAACCCTTGTACTTAAGCATCCATCTGGATCCACAATCCACATCACTAGTTAAAGAAAATAAGTGTCTATGTTTTGTCAAGTAAGACAAGTACGTTGCTCACTGTCAACGGCCTTCGCTAAGTAACTTGATAGGTCAGCATCCAATTCATGAAATTTTGTTTTGTATAAAATAGGATTGCCTTCTCAATGAAAAGATGTATGAAATGTGTTTGAACAAGAGACTATCTAACAAGCAAAACAATACATTTAGATTCTCAACAGTACTGTTCTTTGTCAAAAAAAGAAAAAGATTCTCAACCGTACTGCTGATTACTCAGAGGTGTTGAAGCATTCTCATGAGAATTAGAATATAATAATTTGCACGATCAAGCTTATTATAGAATATTTCCTCATAAAATATTACCAGTTAGGCTTACCGAGTTCAGTTTCCATTAAATAATTTGCAAACAATAGGATCACTGCAGATATTAATAGAGAAACAAACTCGACTGACCTGCCATAATCATCTTTTGCAGACTGACCATGCTTCCTATTTTTCCATTCCTCAAACACTGGAGAAATGTCCATGTCGTAACTTCCATCAGTGCCCTGCGCAATTGTTGCATCAAAAACTCTGTAGTCTTCATTCCTAACATCATCCTTATTTGAACCTCTGCCTCCAGAAAAAGGTTCCTTGCTTAAAAATTCCATTCTGGGTTTTATCATATCATTACTTTCCAAATAGGGCCGCCTTGAATTATTGCTATTAGTAACACCTGTAAAGGACCGCCAAGACTAGAATTTCTTAGGGTGCATTTGGACATGCTTCTCGAAAAAGTACTTTTCTATTTCTTTTTGCGAATACTCTATCAAATGAATGGAAAAAACACAAACTGTTTTTTATGGATTGTGACTGTATTCTGAACAACATATGCCACCTTAAAAGGTTTTAGACATATTTTTACTTGCATTTTTTCTATTAAAAAAACAAGTAGGCCTTACTCTCGGATGCAAATTCAGATTCATCTCCTGAACCCCACTTTGAAGATAGCTTTCGGCTACTTCCGCTCATCTAACTCCCCAGAGCCTTAAGCTTCACTTTGGTTAATGCAGAGTGCTCTGAATTAAAAACTCTGAATCTTCAAGCAAGAGTTGCATAAACCACAGTAAAAAATATAAGCAAAAACAGTGTCAAAGGAAAAATTAAAAAAAATACTTAAAATCAAAGAGTTCCCTATTGTACAGCATATATGTGATAAATAAAACCTCTTACAAGAAACAATGAAAGTAGAGAAGCAAAAAAAATCAACTTATCCAAAACCAGATTTTCAGGTTAAAATTGGCTGAAAATTTTAGCAGTTGAGTTGAGTGAACAAGTTGATCTTGAGGAAACATTGACAGTTATTTAATGCACTAATTCCCTTGATATGACTACGAATACAGAACATTCCATAAGTTGCATATAGGCTAATTTCTGTCTCCACCTTTCCAGAACGATTATCCATTGCCAAATTATTGTTTTTGAGCGGTATTCATTGTATGTTAATTAAGTGTTGAGCACTTGAGCCAAGACTGTGTAAAATTAACATACAGATAATCCCTGGAAAATAAATAATACACATAGGACTAATAAACAAGATTTTTCTTTTATAGGCCAAATTTTATTAAGCTATTGGTAGCCATGAAAAATAAGTGTGAAAAGAGGTGAAATTCAATCCATTATTTTAAGAGGGATAGCTCATACATATTTTCTTCTACAATAGACATCTTATAGTGTGATAATTATTGTTTGGGTAAAACATACAAACGGTTCTTTATACATTGTGCTTACTGTGCTGACCACACACAGTTATTTTCATTACAGACACAATGACAGTTTTTGACAGTTGTGTATTTTTAGTGTAGAACAATGTGAACAGAGGTGGGAAACTGTTACTAAATTTTAGCCTTATATTCTTTCGAAGGAGAAAAGTCTTTCAAAATTTAGCAAATGAAATATTTACCTAGATTATTAGAAAAAGAGATGCAATTTATTTAACTGCCACATATTATAAATTGTTAACTTACCCGAACTACATAAATACATACAGAAATATCCTTAACTAATAGCCAGCCTCTGACATTTTATTAAAATGCTTATTTGTTGTTTATCATTCAGATGTTTTTGGGATCTGGAATGGGCTCACGTTCTTAAAATAACTAGTATGAAAATTAGTCCATAGAACTATATAAGCTAGTTTTTTTACTAAAAAAAAACGCCTAAATCTTCTGGTAATGACAGTTGCAAGTATCGGAATTACATAGAGCCTCTTCTGTAACTAATTAGTCCAATAATTATAGAAATCACGAGTTCCAAGTTCTCAACATTTATATAAAAAAAATTCAACAGCAAGTTGAAAAAGACACCCGACACTTCAATCTTCAAATTCATAACACGTACTATAATCTAGCACTTCCAAAGCCTGCCAATATTCTCGTCATAAGCATGAAAAATATACATTCATGATGCTGGTACATCATCTTTATGATACAAATAAGGTTCAACGGCACTCAAAATCGATCATTGGCCACTCACAAGACAGACCAGAGCTACAATGATTTTTGCATTAATTTTCTTCAACTCTCGTTCTTCACGTGCATTGGAAACTAGTGTATCTGGTGTAAAACCTAATACATTTTCCAGTTCACGAACTAGCAAGGGTTTTATGCTGCTAGCTCAAAATAGGTCATTATTTCAAAACACTTTCAACGCCTTAACAAAAAACGAAATATATTGGTAATTGTGAAAAATGTCCAATGTCGCTCGTGGGAGGATCAAATGCCATTGTAAACATATTTATACCAGCAACTTTGAGTGCAGTCGGTAAGACCTCCACACACTGATGACATGGAACTACTGCAGAAAAATTGTATCTAATTAGCACTTAGTCTTATTGAGATACAAGAACCAAATCACAGATATTTCCGACTCTACTACCTAATGTCTGGGCATCTAGGCTATCCGGGTGCGAATATTTTATATAGATGAAAGACTGAATTTACTCTTTCTAGATTAAAACAAAACCATCTAAAGATTTAATCTTCTGGCCAAGAAGTAGGATTGAATCATTTTATAAGTTTCATTCCATCAATACCAATTGAATAAGTTATGAGCAATTATAGTATTAGAGAGAGATTTCAAACTAAGGTCAAGGCAAGGGTTATCAAACAGGACCACATCAATCCAATAATGTGTGTATCCTACTTATACAAAATCAATGCATCATACACACTGAAGAATCGTAATTTAAAAAGGAATAATAAAACCATTACCATCCTAGTTATTATCAGGAGACAATCGAATAAGGCTGCTCACACGCTCTATTATTTCTTATGCTAGTCACCATACCCATGTTTTAACTTGGAGTCAAGTAATGTTGGATCAGCTTCTACCTAATGATATGAATTAACTTCGCATTTGCTCCAAAAAAAAAAAAACAAAGGAATCATTATCAAAGCATACAGTGAAACCAAACAAATTATTTTCAAAATTAAGCAGCAGAAAGCGAATTTCACATAAAAAATAAAAAAACTTAGAACGGAGTATATGCCATGAATATACGAGAGGTAAAGAGAGAACAAAAAATGATAAGGTGTTCCGTTAATAACTTTAATTTGTTTGAACAAGCAATTAGCATGTAGAAGAATTGAAATGGTGAGAATTGGAATAATGATAATAATTTAGGAAGGAAAACCCTAGAAGTGGAAGAATGAGATAAGAGAACTGACGAGGAATGAGTGAGGCAAAGAAGAGCGTGGGAGTCGAGAAGGAACCCTAGCTTTGAGTGGATAGAAGAAGATGATGGTTGAGAAAAGCATGTGATGTTTTATGATTGAGTGATAAATGAGACTAGGAATAGGATGGACTATGGAGGGTGGTGAAGGTAGTACTACTTACTACCAGCAGCAGAGTGAAGAGTTCCGTTTTCTCATCAACACTGCGCTGCGCTGCGGGCTCCTCTTCCTTTTCTTCTTTTTTATTTTTAATAAACGTTAACATTTCACACTTCAAAATTTAAATATAAAAAAACTAAATCTTTAAAATCGCCTAATTCATTCTTTAAATAAATATATAAAAATATGAGTTAGTTACAATTGAATTTATTATGTAAATAATATATATATATATAATTTTTTACTTTATTTTTATTTTTGTTTTTTTAGGTTATTTTTTGAAGGATACTTATTAGCTTAACTTTTTTAATTTATATATTTTGTACAATTTTTTTTTATTGTTTATGGGATTATGATTACATTCGAGTTTTTGAAAGAGAAAAATTAACTGAGGTAGTTGTATACTAGAAAAGACATTAAAATTCATGCAATACCCATTAAAAAAATTATATTAACCTCTCTAATAATGTTAATAGAATTCAACCCCACAATGTACTTGTTTAGGCATTTTTTATTGTGCTTATTATATGCTAGTATATTTTATTGTATTATAATTATTTTAATTTAAATATTTGTTTCACTTTTTTAATAATTATATTATTTGGTGTAAAAAAAAGAATAAGGTAATAATGATATTGAATAAGGTAAGAATGATCTTTAGTATATTGATTCTACACAATAACTTATATAGTTATGTAAGTATTCACTTAGAAAATATAACTAATTTAACTTATCAAAATAGAAAAGAAAGAGAAAAAAAAATTGTATTACTACAAGTAACTAATTAACTAACTTCACTTGAGCTAATTACACTTAACATTCCTTCTCCTAAACTAATTGCATAAAAAACAAATCAATTAGTTTACATTTGGAACTTCACATACTCCAAGTCGATCCCTAAGTTTCAAAAAACTCTCAACACACAATGGCTTAGCCAGTAAGTCTGCAACATGATATTTGGTGTCAAAATAAGTCATGTCGATACTGTCTGCCTTGACCAACTTCTTAAGATAATGATATCTGACATCGGTGTGCTTACTTTTTTCATGGAGAATAGGATTTTTTTACAGCTTTATTGTGGAACTATTGTCACACAAAATAGTAATTATGTCCTCTTGATTTTGTCTCAGCTCCTTTAGAGTTTTTTTCATCCATTCAGTTTGACATGTTGTTGCTCTAGCAGCCACAAACTCAGCTTTAACCCTTGCATTTCCTTGATATTTCTTCTTCGTGGAATCCCATATATGCTTTGACGTATTTTTCTGCAAAATAGTCTCAAAGATTGCTCGATCAATTGCTTGAAACAAGTAATTTTTTTGCCTTCAAATCCTTGAACTTCGATTCATCAAGACGCTTTTGTTGAGCTTTAGTTAGCGTTACTCCTTCTATTGGTTCTGTAACCGCCGTTTCAATCAAGCTTTAATATTCCTTTGAGCGAAGAAAATTATCCATTAACATACTTTAGTGATCGTAGTGACCATCGAACTTTGGTATGGATGCTTGCAAAACTCTCCTTCATTGTTGTTCATATTCGCCATAGCTTCTTGAAAATAAATTGCAATTCTCGTTTGTTCTGCTTACAAACCTCTTTTTGAGGCTCAATCAATTGTTAAAAAAATAATAAGGCAAGAATGACCTTAAATGAGACAAGAATGATCTTCAGATTATTGATTCTACACAATGACTCATATAGTTGTATATAGTTGTGTAAGTATTAAGTTACACAAGTGTAACTAACTCAACTTATCAAAATAGAGAGAAAAAAATTGTATTACTACAAGTAACTAATATTAAATAATTAACTAATTTGAATTGAGCTAATTACACTTAACATTTGTTGATTTATCTAAATTTTGATTTAATATTCTTATTTTATGTTTTTAAAAATTAATTTTCCTTGACGAATTCACATAAATAAAAATTTAGTTAAAGTTGGTACTTATTTTTAGAACTTTATAATTATGGGGTAATGTTTGTTTCCTCAACGAATATCTCATTGTTATCACCACCTCAAGTCTCTTTCGGTCTATTGGAGTTAGGGTGAAAATGTGTTCTCAAGTATGTTAGAAGTGTGAGATGCTGGACAAAGCTTAACACTCTCTTAATAAGAGCACTATTATAGATGCTCTTTTTACTAGGTACACTAGGATTGGTCCTTGCTAGTTGCCACTAATGAGTGTAAACTACTAGACTGTTTTTTCTTCGCTTTTAATAAGGAAAATGTTATTTAGTGTCATGAGGTAATTGTTTGAGAGAGTAAAATAGTGAGTTTTTATTGATAATTATGTACTTGATGTATTTGAAATAATTTAAAATATATTTTCCCAGTATTTTAAAAATTCTTAATTTGATAAATTTATTATTTTTATTATTTTTCTTCAAGTTTTATTTTAATATATATTAATTTTTATTGTTGTCGAATAAATAATAAATATTACTATAAATTCACACATAACTAAAATATATTAGTTTGGAACGCGAGACAAGATAAAATATCTAATAATATCAGTATTTTTTAATTAAATTAATATTTAATAACACTGTAATTAGAATAAAAAATTAATATGATACTAACTACAATTATATTAATATATTAGTCCAAAATAACAATCAAAATAAATTTATTGTCTAATATTCAAAAATAAAATAGTAATATATATTATTATGAAGTTGTTACGTCTTAGTTGATCTTTCATTTAGTCTATCACTTCCTTTACCATCATCAAAATTGATCTCTCATTTAATCTTTGATTTTCTTGACCATTATCAATAATATCTAAAAAATAAATATATCTTTATTTTTTTAAGAAACATGGTCAATATTTCATATTCCTATTTTAATATATAATTATTTTATTTTAAATTATAATAATTAAATTATAAATGATAAAAATAATTTTAATTAAAATAATAAAGGTAAATTTGATACGACAAAAGATAAATTATATATTATAAATTTATAAACTACTTTAATTAGTTTATTAAAAAAAATTAAATTAATAAAAAAAACTACAAATACATGTCAAAATAATTGTTTTTAAATAAATAACTTTTGTGATATAAACTTAAAAATTAAAAACTATATTACGTGTACATATTTTTCCAAACATATCTTAAAATTTAAAGTTTATCATATATATATATATATAAAGAGTTTAAATATGTGTTTAATATATAAAATCTATACAATTTTTATCATTTGAATTATATTTATAAGATAAAACTAAATAATAATAAATGAAATGACTTTAACTTTGTCGTTAAATTTTAAAAAATAAATCCCTTCTACACAGTATTTTAACTTGCTCATCTTTAATATACTGTCAACCCATAATTTGAAAATTTGCATCTTCAAAAATCAGATTTAATTTTTTTTAAGAGTGAATAACTTACTTCAAAAAGTAAACTAAATAATTTCAAATAATTAATACCAAATCAACTATAAACATCATAAATACATTATAGTCAATAATTTTTTTTAGAAAATAACAACATTTAATTTTTTGACTTTACACTTTGTTTAATTTAGAAGAATTAAATCCTCTTAAACATATCTAGCAAGATATATTTTGTATAAAAAAAGTCAAAGAATCATATATTTTCTATGGTTGGTATGACAGTGAGAAACAGTGTTATTTTGCAAAAATAATTAAACGTCAATAGTGGTGCAGTGGCCACGTCCTCATCGTCCACTCCCTCGTCCACTGAAACAAAACCATCTCCAACACGTGAACCGTTCGTCTCTCATCATCTCATTATCACGAGACACCACGATCATAACCAGAAGACATCAATAACAGTAGTCACTTCATTTTAATTAATTACTAAAAACATAGCACTACCTTCCAAATTTAAATTAACCAAAAAAACACCATCTTAATCTCAATATATAAAATCACAACCATGACCCATCCTCAGTGATTAGTGATTCATTCAAACATGGCTTCTCTCTTTACTTTCACTCTTTTCATTTTCTTCACACTCTCCACCGCCTCTCGCAACCCCAAGCACCATTCACCCGCTCCCACTCTCTCTCCCACCGCCGTGCCGGAAGTCCAACAAGCCTGCAAAGCCACACGCTTCCCACAACATTGCGAATCATCTCTCTCAAATCTCCCTCCAAATCCAACCACTCTCCAACTTCTCAAATCCGCAATCTCCCTCTCATCCGACAATCTCGTAACTGCCAAATCAATGGTTAAATCCATTCTGGACTCCTCTTCCAGCAGTCTCAACCGTACAAATGCCGCCAAAACCTGCATCGAAGTCCTCAGCAATTCACAACACCGCATTTCCCTCTCTCAAGACGCACTGCCACGTGGCAGAACAAAAGACGCCCGAGCATGGCTTAGCGCTGCCCTCGCTTACCAGTATGATTGCGGGAACGGACTCAAGTACGCAAACGACACACGCGCCGTCGGCGAAGCGATGTCGTTTATAGATTCCCTCTCAATGCTATCGAGCAACGCACTCGCCATGGCGTTTGCTTACGACGTTTACGGAAACGACACATCGTCGTGGAAACCGCCTTCTACGGAGCGCAACGGTTTCTGGGAGGCGTCTGGATCAGGCGGAGGATCTGATTTCAAGGGAGGGATTCCATCGAATTTGACGCCGGATGTAACGGTGTGTAAGGGAGGAGAGAATAAGTGTTATAAGACGGTGCAAGAAGCGGTTAACGCTGCGCCGGACAACGGTGTTGAAGGGAAGAGGTTTGTGATATATATAAAAGAAGGGGTATATGAGGAGACCGTTAGGGTTCCGTTAGAGAAAAGCAATGTGGTGTTCTTGGGCGACGGTATGGGGAAGACGGTTATCACTGGCTCTGCTAACGTGGGACAACCCGGAATGACTACTTACAATTCAGCCACAGTCGGTAACTATTTTTCTTTTTCTTTTTTTAATAATGTTATAATATTTCTCAATTTTTTTAAGAAAACTAGACCATGTCTGAACTTTGAATCGGGGGTGTCAAAAAATAAAAAATTGATTCAAATTGCGGAATTGAGTTAACTGATTTTCAACTTAATTGATTTATTAAAATTGTGAGTTTTTTTAAAAACAGTTTATTCATGATTTTTAAAAATTAAAACTAAATTAAACTTGTTTTTAGTTTGAAAAATTTAAATTGAACCCATTTTTTGTTAAAAAAAATTTGAATTGAATTTATATTTTAAGAAATAATTATGTAAAATTTAAACAATAATTTTAACATCAGTTCAGTTGTTTTAAACCGAAAACTGATTCGGTTTATTTTTTTTCAAACTGATTATAAAAGTAGGTAAAAGAATAACCACTTAAGAAAGAAAGTAGTCAAAGAATAAATACTTTTCATTTAGGTGATTATTTCTATTTCTTGTCAAATATAAAAAGCTATTTTTATTACACAATATCAAATAAAGTCAAATTGTATTTTATGAGCTGATATAGCTTATGGAAATATGTTCTCTTGAAGAAATTATAAAATAAGATAAAAATAACTTATGTAGATGTGTTTATTTCGTGGATAAGCTCAAATGACTTAGTTCAAATTTCCCATATAACATAGTGTCGCAGTGACAAGAGATGAGATGCTAGTAGAAAATAATGGAAACGCATTGAAAAGTAATGTTAGAGAAAAAGGCTGTGAGAAAGTAATAGCTCAACTATATCTTTGCTATTCTGAGATGAGATTGAGGATGAGTCCCTTGGTCCTTTTGATTTCATGGATTTCAGTTCCAATGCAAAATAGTTTGCATAATTCAAGAGGTGTTCTGTCATTTGCATGTGGACCTATGTTGTAGATAAGTTCATTTGTTGACTCCCCTTTCACAGTGATAGTGATTGGTTGGTTGGTTAAAGACTCTATTGGTAAGAATTGTGTGCAAAAAATGTATTTGCTTGGTTAGATAGATCATAGAAGGGAACGAATATCTATCAATCATTGGATTTTAAAATGAAAGTTTCATCCCCTGTGTATTTATTTTGATTTTGATTTGTCTGATTTTGAGTTTAACCCATTAGTATTTACATTGTTCAGTAAACCTTCACTTTCACATGCCACAAGTATGTATGCATGAAAACATCAAGCATGGTTGTTGTATTGTTAACATTGGATTATGTATTTGTTTTATGTTGGCAGCGGTTCTTGGCGATGGTTTCATGGCAAAGGATCTAACAATCCAAAACACAGCAGGCCCTGATGCTCACCAAGCAGTGGCAGTCAGAATAGACAGTGATCTTTCTGTCATTGAGAATTGTGAATTCATAGGCAATCAAGATACTCTTTATGCTCATTCCCTGCGCCAATTTTACAAATCATGCCGCATTATTGGCAACGTCGATTTCATCTTTGGAAACTCAGCTGCAATCTTCCAAGACTGTCAAGTCCTTGTCCGTCCTCGGCAACTCAAACCAGAGAAAGGCGAGAACAATGCCATCACAGCTCACGGCAGAACCGACCCTTCACAAACTACAGGCTTTGTCTTTCAGAACTGCGTGATTAATGGAACTGAAGATTACATGGCATTGTATCATAGCAAACCTAAAGTGCACAAAAACTATTTGGGCAGGCCATGGAAGGAGTATTCTAGAACAGTTTTTATTCATTCATTCTTGGGAGAACTTGTAACACCTCAGGGTTGGATGCCATGGCGTGATGACTTTGCACTCGATACACTTTATTATGGGGAATTTGATAATTCTGGAGCTGGTTCTGATTTGTCTCAAAGGGTATCTTGGAGCAGCAAAATCCCTGCTGAACATGTGTTAGCTTATTCAGCGGAAAATTTCATTCAAGGAGGTGAATGGACTTCACCATCTCTGTTATCAGCTCATCAGTAAATGGGGAATTTTATTTCATTTATAAATTTACTCCCTTCTGTAATTACCATTTACTAATACAATAATAATAATAATATACCTGAATTTCAATAGCAAGGAAAAAACTTCGAAGGTAGATACAGTGAATTGTCCTACTCACTTTGTGGGCATGGCCTCTAATTTGGAAGATCTATATGTTTGTTATTAATAAATAATCTGTTTATATAAGCGTGACCTGATTTGTAAAGCTAGTACACTTCTGCAACGTTTATGTCCCAATGGAGCCAATAGAAAAAAGATATACTGAAAAGTGAAACCCATTATATACCGGCCACCTTAATTTAATGCTTTAAAAAAAAAACATATGTATGGCAACTTGAGTTATGCCCAAAAGCGTCATTTAGTTGATAATGTGTCTCGTTCGCGTTGAGACATCGCATTGATGATGAAGTTGAAAGTGCATGCACGTCTATGTACAACGCCTTCTGTTATACATGATGAAAGGATATTCATATCATGTCCCTACAACCAAACTAAGGTATCCTTTAAATACTTCCAAATCAACGTTGATGACTTCCTACAGGCTCCAATCTGTGAAGGTTCTTTTTTTTTTTTCGTTTTATAATATAATAAAATAAGGTTAAAAAAATTTAATTATGGATATTTTTTATTTTTATTAAATTATAACCTTTCAAGTTTAATTTCTAATTTTTTTTTATTTATATTTAGTCTTTATTTTGATTTTATATGAATCTTTTTAAGAATTAAAAATATCATATTTTTATCAAAATATTTTTTAAAATAAAAAGTTAGAAAGTAAAAAATGGATTTCTTTTTTATAAAAACTATAAATAAAATTATATAAAGAGTAAAATTTATTTTATCTAACTTTTTAATTATTTAAATAATACTTTTTATTAAAGATAATAAATAGTAGCAACACAGTAATTTACAGTAGATTCTATTCAAACGGAGCGGACCCTCCTAGAGTCCTATTTTATTAAAAGAAAATAGTAAATATATAATTTGGTAGTAAAAATCAATTTTTCTTTCTTTTCTAAAAAGTTTTTTTAGAATATTTTTTAAAGTAACTTGATCCTTAAAAAGGATTAAATTTAAGGTAAAAATTACAATTAACAACAATTTTAGAATCCATTGCAACAACAACATTGTTACATATTTACTTAATTTTGTCGCATCACTTCTAAAGAGTTAAACTTTTAGAAAGAAAAAGAAAATGCTAGTTTCAATTAAATTTGCATCATGATTTTCCAAACGTGAATTTATTAACTAATTGATTGATAATAAAGTTCAATTAAAAATGAATATGTTTGATCAGAATTTGGTTATTTAAAAGTGTAGAAGATTAAGGTGGAATCCCAAAAAGTATGGTATTATTTGTTGTTTGGTTGGGTTTTGTTGAAATTGGGTCCATCCATACATCCATCATAGAATAGAAAATAGTGAATAAGCGGTCTCTCCACTGAACTCCACAAGCTGCTTCGAATCAATTAATTCAAGATTAAGAAGTGATAGGATATCCATCCACTTATATATCTCTCACCCTTTAGATTAGATGTCAATATAATATATTATTACCATCAATTACTGTGGCTGATAATCACTCATGGGAAGGGGTAGTCGTAGTTTTCACGTAACCACCCTATAGTCTAGTGCTCAACTTTCTTACTATTTAATTTAATTTGATTGGCAAGTTCTGGAGATAATATACATTTTTAGTTGAACTACATGGGTGTTGTTCAACCAGTTATTGTACTGTCCCTACAGGACCTTTTAACCAAATATTCCTGTGAATTTATTAAATTTGAAATAGAATCGAAATTCTTATAAACTTTAATGTGCACAAGGTTCAATCAGTGCCCCATGTTCAAATATTGGTGTGTTTGGTATTAAACTCCAACTAGAACCTAACATGTTTTGTTGTTTCTTATGCTTTGCTCCCTGTTTAATAGGACCAAGGTCCAAGGTTGTATCTATTAGGAAAATCGCACTCCTTAAATTGCTATATTAAATTTTATTTGAATTAATTGGCTGTTACTCACAGCCAACCAAGTAAGTTTATGACAACATTATTAAATATTCACTCCATATATATATCTTACAAATCATTCAATGATGCACACTAAAAGGTTTTATGGAATTAATAAAAATAATAGTAGAGTCAAATTGTTGTATTGGTGGGTTGGTTCATCATGAATTCGGGATCAAATAAGTTAGAAATACACCAACATCGACCAACTACTTTAGTTGTTGGATTGACTCCTATATTTCTTAAATATTTAAAATTGTCAAAAAAAATAGTTATGGATCGTCATAAACGAACTACATATAGCCTTAACAATATATAGTTAACAAGGACTAGTGTATAGGGAATTTTACGAGTCAACATATATTAGTATATTAAATCTTTAAATTAATAATTAAATGTATTTTTTTGAAAAAAAAATGTTTTTTATTATTTATATAATTATAATAATGAAATATTATTTATAAAAAATATTAGTAAAATAAAATTTAACTTTTTAAAAATTTTAATTATTCATAACAGTGAATGTCGAATATTTTTATGATAAAGTGTAAAAATTAGTATAAAATTAATAAATAACAAAATATTTTTTTTTATTACAAAATAACGTGTTTAAAATAGAAAAATTATCAAGAACATGTACCAATATAATTTATAGATTTTTAAAAAACTAATCCACTTTTTAAAAGAACTATAAACATAAAAAAATGAAAAATAATTTTTTTATATATAAAACTCAAGATTTTTTACTGTCCCTTTTTATGGGATTTTCACAAGTATATATTCCATTTTTTATTTTAAATACTAAAATGCCACACGTTGAAAAAATAATATCAGAATGCCCTATTTTTTTCTCCAGTTGTTGGTCGCAACCTGGGAATACGACCTCCTATTGAAGAAATTTGTAAAATTTAATTGATGGTCGCATCCTGAGGATGCGACCTCCTACTTGCATATTTTTATTTTTTTTTGTTTCCCATTTTGCCCTTATGAATGGGATATATATTATATATATTATTACATATTTTAAAATTAATAATAATAATATTATTATAGTTAAATAAAATTATAAAAATATTTAATTTATTAATATTATATAATTGTTACTAATTATAATAATAAATATAATAATAATAAAAAGAAAATTCTATTAATAAAATAAAAATAGAAATACATTAATTTATTAATATTATATAATTTTTACTAATTATAATAATAATAATAATTAACATAGTAATAATAAAAATAAAAAGAAAATTCTATTAATAAAATAAAAATAAAAATATATTAATTTATTAATATTATATAATTGTTACTAATTATAATAATAAATAGAATAATAATAATAATAATAAACAGAAAATTCTATTAATAAAATAAAAATACATTAAATTAAAAGAAAAAAATATCATTCCCATTGCTTATGCTCTTGCAGAAGGTGAGACAAAGGAAACTTGGAGTTTTTTTTTGAGAAATTTGAGATCACACGTCACTCCACAAGCCAACATTTTATTTTTATTTTTATTTTATTAATAGAATTTTCTGTTTATTATTATTATTATTATTATTATTATTCTATTTATTATTATAATTAGTAACAATTATATAATATTAATAAATTAATATTTTATTTTATTTTATTAATAGAATTTTTATTTTATTTTTATTATTACTATTTTAATTATTATTATTCTATTTATTATTATAATTAGTAACAATTATATAATATTTAATAAATTAATGTATTTTTATTTATATTTTATTAATAGAATTTTCTTTTTATTATTATTATTATATTTATTATTATAATTAGTAACAATTATATAATATTAATATATTAAATATTTTTATAATTTTAATTAATTATAATAATATTATTATTAATTTTAAAATATGTAATAATAATATATATAATATATATGCCATACTAAGGGCAAAATGGGAGGAAAAAAATATGAAAATATGCAAGTAGGAGGTCGCATCCTCAGGATAAGTTAAATTTTGCAAATTTCTTCAATAGGAGGTCGCATCCCCAGGTTGCGACCAGCAACTGGGGCAAAAAAGTAAGACATTCTGGTATTATTTTTTCAACGTGTGACATTTTGGTATTTAAAATAAAAAAACGGGATATATTTGTGAAAATCCCCCTTTTTATAGGATAATCTTAAAAAAATTAATTATATTAATTATTTATTTATTTACCAACTCGCATGTAAGTATGTTACATCTTGCTACAATTATATCTCTTGTAAAACAATATAAATTGACTTGTCAACAAATTTAATATTACTAATATTTTTAATTCTTGAAATTAAACCTTTGAAATCTTATATTTAGTGACAATAGGAGTATATATTATGAACATCACTGATAAAGTGTAGAATGTAAAGAAGAAATTGTAGTGAGAAGGATTTGAAAAAGGCTTCTGAAAAACGATGTCTACCTTTAACAGTTTGAGGAAATACCCAATACTTATTGTTGTGATGAAAAAAACCCAATATTTATCTGACATGAACTTTCCAGCAAGATTTTAGCTACTCAAAAAAGGACCAACTTAGTGAACTGATATAATGCCCAAGCTTTTTTTAAGAAAGCCCACTGTTCAAACAACTGTTGATAAGCTGCCTAAAAAAGCTGGCCCATTTTGGACCTGACCTAGACCCAAAAGGGCTTTAACGTTTTAATTACCAACACAAAATGCCACTTTTATCATCATAAAGCAGTTATTAAAAGTTAATTAAAAAAGAAAAGTACATTGAGAGCATATGGTAACAAGCTTTAAATAACATATTATTTTGTAGAATAGATAGGCTATTTCTATACACAATTACAAATTCTTAGTCGAAAAAATTTTAAGTTGCTACATTTTTTTTATAATTTAAACATGAATTTGAGATTACTTATTAAATTAAAAAAGAGTTCTCTTGTCATTCCTAATTAATACCAAAGTTTTTCAACAACTGCATAGACCATAGTTATGAATTAGAAAACTAAACACAAATTTGAGCTGAAATTATAAAAATGAAAGTAATACCCTCACATAATGTACATACTTTTCACATTAACTATATATTATTGCTGTAAATTTTTTACCATTAGACTTCTAATTAAAAAGTATTACAAGTGGCCTCAAGTTTCAACTTTTTTGTTGTTGAAAGGTTTCAATTTTGTTTTCTATAGACTAGTATTGTAAAATCCTCTCACACTTTTTATTTTTTTAATGAGTCCAACTTTCAACATGATAATAATATCAATTGAGGGAATATTTTTCCATTTGAAGACGTTTGTAGATCAAGATGAAATAATGAAAGGGACAGCATGGCAACGTTGTAAGAAAAGTAGGAAAATTGGATGATATAAGGGAAAAAGACCTACATTTCTTCTTTGTCGTATATTAATATTAATATTACTAAAATTTCCCATGGTTTTGGTGCCACATGTTTTTCCCATTGCCACTGGTTTTCTTTAGATACGTAGAGGGCAATTAATCAATGTTCATAGATTTATTTATTTTTGTAAAACAATCGTTTATAATTACGAGATATAATATTTTACTTATTTATTAATTAGTATTTATTGAGATTGTATCTATGATTGTCAACATTCAAATATAGGATATAATGTTTAACTTATTTATTAATTAGTATTTATTGAGATTGTGTATATGATTATGAAATGTTCGTCAATGACAAGAAACGTAATCTACTCTACTTGTATTTTGTGAGTGATGAATAAAATATTAAAAATAAAATGAAAAATACGTGTATGTCACAGATAACAGACTGGACAACCATTGAACCTTACCTATCTAGACAGCACACCACATGTAGAGACAATTTTTTGGGCTCATTGCAATAAAATTTAATTGCACGTTCTTTAATGATTGCTCAATGCTCGTACACCCAATTATTTATTCACAAGAGGTGCAAAATACTATTGAAAATACGGTTTTAATAATATATTTAACTCAATTGTTCAGTTTTAAAAGAAAAATTTCAATAAATTCCAGTGTTTTTAGAGACCGGTGAAGATCTTCTTTCTTTAATATATTGATTTGGACGTCAGCCATAATTGAAACAAGGCCAATTTGGACCTTCAGATTGGTCACTTTGTTGAATTGTTGTGTCATAATGTCATTCTAGTGGCTATAAAATCAAGGAAAATAAGGATATTATGCTCCATACCTTACCTCTATTTTAATATTTTTATTAAATGTTTAAGTAAATAATTAGACTGAAACGATTAATAAATAAATAATTATTAATTTTTATTATAGTGAGAAGTTAGAACTCTTGATCTTTTTATTATTTTAACTCTTTTAAATTACTTTATTATACTTATTTATTTTTTAATTAAACTTTAAATTATCATGTTATTTTTTTAAAACCAGAAAACTAAGGCAAAATATTTTTAACTGCAAGTCAAGTCTAGAAAAAAATCCATAAATATTTTTTCAAACATAATTGATTATTAAAGTTTTGACAAATAAAAATTTAGAATTTATCATTTGTTTTGTTTATTGGAGTTAATTTTACAACAAATAAAATATTTAATTTTAATTTCTCTAAAATAACCTACGTATGAACAAAAATAAATAATACATATATTGTACATTAATCAATTTAAACATGAACATATTTCATAGAAATTGGAACAATAGAAATGGGAACACAAGAACAATAATAATATTGTATATTTAATGCGTGTATATATATATATAACTTATAAAATAGTACTATGTTATAAATATAAAAATAAAATCACAAAAATAAAATCATTGCATTTTATCAATAATTAATGAAGCAATACAAGACAATGAAGCAATACAAGACATTAATTAAGATGTTAAATACGTGGTGATTTGTGTTACATGTAGCCGTCTTTCGAACAAATTTAACCACAAATTTTTTCAATGACTATGAATAATAGACTCACTATAAGTAATAATGTAATTGACAATATTTAATAGAGCCTCTCATTTTTTTTAATTATAATATTTTGATACGATAGACTCGAATTGAATCCTTTTTTTTTATAAAATATGACTATGGTTGGATTGATTTTTCATAAAATGGTGGATACAACTCTAGACATGTAAGTGAAACTGGCACTTAAAACTTATATTTGACTTGTTAATTGAATTGTTTAGAGTTGACTTATTTATTAAATGGATCTAACTAAAAACTTAAGCAAAACTTGTGTTAATGAATAACAATCTTAAGTTTTTTCTTGTTTAACTCATTTATAACTAAACAACATATTTTTCTTCATTTTTAAAGCTAATCTATTTAGTATTTAATAAAAAAATTAATACTATAATATATTTTTTCAAATAGAAATATACATAATCTTATCCAAACAATATGTACTTAGCATTTTTACAATCCATAAAATAAAATAATATAAATTTTTCATATTTCTATAATATAAATAATAAATGCAAGCAAAATTGTTGTTGACAATTTAGTAGAATAACATCCTTAAAAAATTACTCATTCCGTTCTTAAATATATAATTTTAAAAAAAAAATTATTTGCTCATTTAACAGCACTTCTTTTAATTTTAAAATTGTATTGATTATTCTTTTATCACCTTACTTCTAATTATATTACATTCTTTTATGTATTTAAAATAAATAATATAACAAATCAATAAACTAAATATCTCTTTTTAAATTAAATTAAAAAAGTTAATTATTAACAAATTTAATAATTCAAATAACTTTTTTAATTTTCGTAATTCAATCGATTTTATATAGAGAGATCGACTTAGTAAGTTACTAATATAATTTTGTGTATATATAATTGAGTTATACTCGTGCTAGCCTAATAAAGTTCTTGACTTGGCTCATTTAATTAATGAAGTTCAATTTTAGTATGTGGCAAACCCGGTCAATGTCTAAGTCATTGTTTAAATCTCATTTCAATCTCAATATTCTTAGCCTACATTTTATTTTATTCCGATTTTAAATTAGAACATCGCAATGGTCTAAGTTTATAGTATTAGTCATATCTTTTTTTTATATAGAAATATCCTATATATTTGTTGAAAATTATCTAAATTTTTACGAATGAATACTATAGATATATTATACACTCATAATTATAATGATTAAATAAAAGAAATTAAATTATAACAAAAAATAATTAAAACTATTCTCTTTATCCATATATTTTTATTGGTCCTAATAATATTAAAATTCACAACTTTTAAAATGTATTAATTTCTAAAATTTTATTTATACTCTTATTTTATTTTATTTTCATTTATACTCTTATTAATTCATATACGCGTTTGCCTTGATGAGTGTTTTCGTCATATATAATTTGTTTTGTTAATAATTTTGTTCATATTCAATTATATTTTAAGATATTTATGTAGTATTATAATATATATATATATATATATATTTAAATGGAAAAAACTAATTAAATGTTTGTGTAAATTTACTTAGATTGTATTGTTGGTGGACACAAATTAAAGAAAAAGAAAAAATTTGTAGAAAAATAAAAAGTATTCAGTTACATGGTGATTAAAAAAAAAAAGGTTCAATGATTGCAAGTTATGTGCAATTTGTGAGCACACAAACACACTTGTTATTTCCACCGCCATAACAGTTGTGCATTTATATATAACAAAGCCGAACATGTGAAGAGTTTCAACAATATATACTCTGTTTTCTCTCACGATTATAAGAAGAAACAAAAATGGGAAGTTTAGAGGAAGACGAGTTAGTAAAAATGGTACAAGATTTTATAGAGTCTGATCATTCACCATCACCTAATAATACTTTAATCACTTCTTCTAATCACCACCCTCCAACCCAATATTTTATTTTGCAGGTAGATTTGTTTTGTAAATTCAAAATCTTCATTCAATTTTGTCTTTTGCATGTTTTTATTATGTGTTTTATATATGTTTTCAGGACATTCTAAGGAGTGATACTGTTGAAGAAGTTAAGGTTATGAAGTATGTGATGAAGCATATGAGAGGAAAACAATGTTCTGAGAAAACAACAAAAAGTCTTAGTAGATGTCTTGTTAAGGGAATGAGAAAGGATGGTTTTAATGCTTCTTTGTGTCAAACTTCTTGGTCAACTTCCTTTGGATGTCCTGCTGGTTGGTCTTTCTCTACTTTATACCAATATTTATGTAGCAACTCACACTTTATATTCATGTCTGTACTAGTAATTCATAGGGAAAATAAATAACTTCATTTGTGGTCGAGGTTAGATCATGATGCATGCGGCATAAATAACTATTTTGAAATATGTGATTTTTTATTATCCAAAAGGATGAGTTATAATATTGTGACACCAAAAATTGACAATAAAATGATTGGTTAAAATAGTTGAAATATATGATTGATTAAGCTTATAGATGGCTAATCAGTGTAATAAATGTTAAAATTCATTAACTATTTATTAAATATAATTAACCATAAATTTAAACATAATCACCAACTTTCAAGTGTTCCATTACAAGGAATTTTAATTACTTGAAAATCGTAATTTATTACGTTTAAATTTATAATTGATCAATTGTTTTCGATAACTAATTAATAAATTTCGAAAACTTGCTATGTCTATTAAGCATCCACAATTAACCAAACATTTGATATCCATTCACAATTAGCCAACTATTTTATTATCGATTTTTTATGTAAACATATCATTTCTCAAACTGAAATTCATTTGCATACCAATTAGTTGTTTATACTGAGTTTTTCTTAGGAATAATCTATGCCAACTTCACTTGCAATATATACACACTAGCATATATTATTTTCTTTTTGGATTTATCTTATTTTAAAAAAAAATGGTAAATCAGTAATTTGTTGTTCATATGACAGGTGAATACGAATATATTGAAGTGATAATTGAAGATGAGAAGAATATTAATGATCCTACGAGGCTTATAGTAGATATAGACTTCAAATCCCAATTTGAACTTGCAAGGCCAACAGAACATTACAAAGAATTAACAGAGTCACTACCAATAATATTTGTTGGAAAAGAGAACAAACTGTGCAACATAATCTCTTTGCTATGTTCAGCTGCCAAACAGTCCCTAAGAGAAAAGGGTCTACATGTACCCCCATGGAGAACCACTACATATATGACATCAAAATGGCTTTCTCTGTGTCCTAAAAATTATGCCCCTATTGGTAAGGGCTTTGGGGTGGTGAATCTCAATTATCTAACATCACCATAAATTGTTCACTACCAAATTTTGGTTTTTTTTTTATTTATTTCTGTTGAGCTTGATGAATATTGCAATTCACAAGTACAAAATTTTGTATTGCCACGCGTATGCTAATGCAAGTGAATTCAAATAAATACTAGTGTTTTGAGACCAAATAGTACATTTGTAATGAAAATTATAAGGTAGGACACTCCAATTGTTTAATGGCACGTAACTTTTTGCATATTTAATTTATTTTAAATTATTTTTATTTTCTGGATACCAATATCCAACCACACTTCTAAACATTATTTATAGAAGATTAGTGTTTTATGGAAAGTATGGATTTATATGCGGTAAACAATCTTGAGAATGAAATAGAGATTACAGGAAGATTATACCTTATATGCGGTAAACAATCTTGAGAATGAAATAGAGATTACAGGAAGATTATACCTAAAGAAAGCTTATAAGAAATATTTCTTCTAATTATTTTTATAAGTGACAATATAATTATAATTTGTTTAATAAAAATTGATATATATGATCTATAATTTGGATGATATATATTTAATACATCCATTTTTGTTAATTAAATTATAACTCAATTGACTCTTATAACAAAAATCAGAGATAATACTCAAGTTAAACTATTTTTTATCATATCTTTATGATTACTATCATACACTTTAATTCAGTCATGTTTGTGAGTTGAGTCATTCAAATTTTCTATTCCTTATCTTATTTGATAAATCTATTTTTCACTCTCTAACTTTTACCTCTTACCCTTCAAAGCACTTAAAAATATCACTTTACTTTTTTTTTTTTTTTTTACTTTCTATTATTTGATAGTCAATTTTTTTGATAAATTTAAAACAATTTCAAAAACTTATAAAAATATAAAATTTACTAAATAAAAACTTTGGATGAATGTAAAATTTCTAAAATGCGATGTTTTAAAAAATTTAAAAAAAGTTTGAAACTTTCAATAAATGTGAAACTTCTGAATGCAATTTTTTCAAAAGTTTTAAATTTTTTAAAATTTTAGATTAATGTGAAACTTATAAAATGCAGTTTTTCAAAAAATTTAAAATGATTTCAAAACTTGGGAATAATGTAAAAGTTTTGAAATGCAATTTTTTCAAATATTTTAAAAATTCAAAACTTTTGATAAATGTGAAACTTCTTAAATGCAATCTTTTCAAAAGTTCAAAACTTTAGATTTCTCAAAAAATTTAAAAATTAAATATTCTTTTGAAACTTTGGATGAATGTCAATTTTTCAAAATGCAATTTTTTTCTAAATGTTTAAAAAAAATTCAAAATTTTAGATGAATGTCAAAGTTTCGAAATGCACTTTTTCAAAAGTTTAAAAAAATTTAAAACTTTCAAAATACAATCTTTTCAGATTTTTTTTTTAAATTTAAAAAATTTGGAAGAATGTGAAATTTTCAAAATACATTTTTCTAAATTTTTAAAAAAGTTCCAAAATTTAAAATTATCGAAATGATAATAATTTTTTAAAAAATTAACTATCAGTTAATAGGGGATAAAATGGTAATTTTATATATTTTAAAAATAAGAGGTAAAGGTGAGGAGGTGATAGACAAATTTCTCATTTGTTGTTCTTTATCCACTCCTATCTTAGGTTATTTTGGGCTTGAGCCTATTTTCTATTTCTTTGGGTTGTATTTTTCATTAGTTTTTTCTTTGGGAAATTCTTTTCCAACCCCTCGTATACACTTCTGATATACACCTCCGAAAATAAATTTTATTTTCCTTTGAAATATACTCATATACACACTTTCGAACTAAAACTTCAATTTTATTTTACCTTGTAAATGTGTATTTCTAGACGGAAATGTAATTTTTAAGAATAATAGTTGTCTTTTCTTTTTTCAATTATATATTTATGAATTTCAACTCGCTTTTTCTTGTTGTTGTTGTGAGTTTTAATTTATAAAAATTGAGATGTACATTACTATAGTTAGATGCATAAATATTAAAGTAATATCCCCATTGAAATATGTATCTTTATATTATCTATATCTAAAAAAATATCTCCTAAAATTGTGTTTGGCCTTTCTCCATTTCGGGGGAAGATTTCGAAGAGAGGAAAACAAAACACCTTATAACCATTTAAATTTTTTCATCTTCCCTTAAAGCAACCATAAAACTATTAAAAAAACTTATCTTCACCTTTTTAACTAAATATATCTACTTCATTCTCTTTTCCTAACATCTATTGAAATCCATATGTTCTTTTTTCCGCCAAAGTATCGACCCTAAACAATACCAAAGTTGTTAAAAAAAAATAATACATCTAAGGATAACAAGAGAAAATGACCGCAATTTTTTTGCATAAAGAACACACCACAAATTGATATTCAACACATCCTCTCATTAAAAAGTAGTAAACATTGTTTAGAGGATTAAATTAATACCATTATAAATAATTACAACCTTCAAATTATTAAAAATATTTGAATTTTATTATAATTACTTCTAGAATAACAAAAATTACTAGTTGTATTTATTGATATAAACAATTATTAAAATTCAACTTTTTTTAAATATGTACAAAATGATTAATTATCTTTTTTAAAAAATAATTTATTTTAGTAAATATTTTTAAGGATCGACAGAAATCAACTCCAAAACCTATCGAATCATACATATATCTTTTTATCAATAGATGAAACTATTAGAATTAAAAAATGATTAATTATAAAGAATCATTAAAAGAAAATAGTCATATAGAACATGGAATTCTCATTCTCATCTAGATGAATTAATCTAATTATAATTTTGTAATCGTTTGGACAGTAAAAATATTAATCCCTCCCTAGTAAGTGGCCCGTCCAAATTTTCCACTATGACGACATTGAGTGATGGTGAGGCAACTTAGTATAGTAATAATCACTTATTAACAAGCATGCCACGTTCCATTAATCTATCATATTTAGTTAGCTCAATTTAACCCATCACACAATAATCACTCACACCTTTTGCATTCTATAGTGACTATTTTTCCAATGCCACTAACCAATGTAGCCACATTGGGATAGGGCGATTGGCAAATCAAAGTCTTCATAAATGGAACCAACCACCAAGTATACACTTGGGAGTTGGGAAAACAACCATTTCTCCTTTTTAGTCTTTACATCCACCAAGCATACAATTTACCACTTCTTTCCTTTTTTTTTTTTCTCCAAAGGAAGTCTAAACTCTTAAAGAATATTACTCGATCTAATCTTGACTGGAAATAAAAATCATCTATATTTTTTTAGTATTAAATATTAATATTTTGGTTTAATTATTCTGCAGGATCTTAAACTATTTTGAAACTTTTTTAAATAGATCTTTTAACTAAAACAATTTGTAATTAAGTCCTTTAATTAATATTTTTTTTTTTGGTATTCACTCGATCACAATCAAATAATTTAGGGACATACAATGTTAAAATGAATGAATGTTAAAAAAATACTTGCAGTGCTTCCATAGGCCCAAAAGAAAAAGAAGCAAAAAAAATTCAGTTGTTTCTTATTAATATCA
Source organism: Cicer judaicum (assembly GCA_037974835.1). Taxonomy (NCBI): domain Eukaryota; kingdom Viridiplantae; phylum Streptophyta; class Magnoliopsida; order Fabales; family Fabaceae; genus Cicer; species Cicer judaicum. The sequence continues at coordinate 798,790 of JBBPBS010001017.1, forward strand.
AATCATACAAATGTAAACTATATAATACATTGGTTGATATATGTAAGACTCTATTGATTAATACACGAGAATTAAGAAAAGTAATGTGCATATTAAATTAGTCAATAATATATATATATATATATATATATATATATATATATATATATTCTATTTTTAAAATTATCTTTCAATTATTAAAATTAAGAGAGATAATTAAGTGATTGATCATTAATTCTTTAATTTTTATTTTTAATTTAATTAAGAGTAGTTTTATGAAGAAAAAAAACATTTAAAAATATGGAGAGACTTATAAAAGGAGATAAGAAAATTTGACAAAAGTGTTTTACATACAAGGATAGAGATAATAATAAATTATCCATAAAAAATAATTTAATTATCAGATTGAATATCATATTCGACTTTAAATTTAGAAATTTACAACGATGTAAAAATTTATTTATCATTTCATTTAAAGAAATAAAACAAAAAGATAATCATAAATTTGTACTTGACCAAAACCTACTCTTCATCGGCTTCTCAAAAGAGATAAGATGTTACCTTGCACACAGGCCCAATTCATTTTTTTAGAGGGATTACTATTAAAACCCCCATTTTTATAATACATCCATATTTCCAAAGTTCTTCTAAGATATTTTCTTTGATTGTAAATATAATCAAATATTAAAATATATTCGGATTAAATTTGAATCACATACAATTTAATTTTTATCTATATTTATAATAAGAGAGATTATTTATTTTCATGTTCTCAATTTGGTATTTGTAAGTTGATTCCCACACAATTTTTTTGTTTGCAAATAAAGTTTCAAAAAGGTTGGGGTGTGTTAAAAATCAAAGTGTTAACAGTAATACCTTTATAACTTGGGTTCCCGATTTAATTTGAGTCCCATAGCCGTTCTTTGACATAAAAATAATTATGTGTGGTGCTTAGTTTGATTCTATTCTAAATTAAGTTTTGTACTATTGATTTATCATTGGTTATGTCATCTTTCACATATTTATGTTTAACATCCAATTGCTTATTAATTAAAAAAAATATTGATTTTGTATTTTTTTTCTTCTAATATGTATTAAAAGTTAGCGGTGGTATAATTCTCTAGTTTTTTTTTTTTT
>JBBPBS010001017.1:802573-819971 GCA_037974835.1 Cicer judaicum
TAACAAACTCAAATATATCAAGTCTCACTTTTTTTTACAAACAAATTGTGTAACTCAATGTTTATAAATAAAGCAAATGATATTGAGGAACCAAAGTATACAAATATTTTGTTGAAAATGCATTAGATTTTTGTTCTTCCTAAAAAATAAAAATTACTATAACTATCACTCAAACTCTTTCAATAATACTACTATGTCTCTAATTATTGGCATCCATTGAAAAAAAAAACATTACCTCTAGTATAAACTATTTTTTAATTTATTATATGTATGTATTATCATTTTTTAAAACATAATCCTAATTAATATTATTATTTTATCTTAAAATATAAAAAAAATATTATTAATTACATCAATATACAAATGACATTTTAGTTGCTTGTTTATAAAAAATAAAAACATTAATTAAACTACAAACTTCTCTTAATAAGAATAAAATTTAGTAAATCATCAACATTTATTACATTAAATGATTTAGTCGCAATAATAAATAAACAACTAACATCAATGACACGTTCACAAAACGCTCACATTTTGTGTTGCGAAATGCAAACCATGGGTTAAGTCCCTTGTTAGTTGTCAACGACTCAACCCAACTAAAAAAAAAAAAAAAGTGTTATTGACTGAACAATCCTCTCCCTCCTCTCTTGGTCAATAAATTACCATCTAGTAATCTATTTCCTCGAGCCTTCGTCCCAAATTAAAAAAATATAAATACATTAATATTTCCGTTTTTTTTTCTTTCAATTTAATCACTACAATTATAGTTATACTTGCATCTCATAAGGTCCAAATTAATGCCCCTTTGAATCAACAACCTCTTTTTTTTTCTTTTCCTCTAAATAGCTACTTAGCCACCAAGATGAACCTACCGGATTTTTCCTCCGGCGGAACCTCAACGCCGTCGCCAAAGAAAGAACTTCAAATACAAGGCACACGTCCGCCTCCTCTCAGAGTCAGCAAAGAATCTCATACAATCCGTAAACCACCGCTTCCTCCGGCAGTCCAACATCACCCGCCGGTGGGAGCCTCCCAGCACCGACAACCACTAATCATCTACTCCGTTTCCCCCAAAGTCCTCCACGTCACCGTCAGCGACTTCATGGATGTTGTTCAACGACTCACCGGACCTTCCGCCGGCGAAGAAACACCTCAGCAATCCGGAGCCGTATCGCCGGCGGCGAGACTTGCGTCGATCGAAAGAACAAGCCCGACGGAGAGAGAAAAGGCTCAAAACATAGACGACGACTTGACGTGGTTACTAGACGGAATTGAAATGGGTCAGTTTCCCGGGATATTATCGCCGGCACCGTCAACACTGCCGCCGATATCGCAGGGATTCTTTTCTCCTATGACGGAGACGCAAACGACGTCGTTTTGGAATGATACGAGTCCGTTATGGTATGGGAACAACTTCGTGGCGAGTCCTTCGGGCTTACTTTCGGCCACCGTGGTTTCGCCGCTACCTTCGCCAGATCTATTCAATATCTTCGACTAATTTTTATTTTATTTACATAAAGTTTATTTTTGACTTTTCATTGATGATGATTGTTTAGGGAGGTTGAAAATTCAACATTCACTGACTTTTGAGCTATATCAGCCACACAAGTTTTGGTCTCTGTGAATATTAATGTGAGGGAGAAAAATTATTTATAAAATATCACCAATTGTTCAAAGCTTTGGTACACTGTTTTGTGTTAAGAATTCGATGGATTTATTTGTCACAACCACTTAGTTTCCTATTAGTTGTTTATTACTATTTATTTAAATGCAGCTTTCTTAGGATAAAAATTTCAATGCATCTTCTAAAAAGTCATTTTTACAATCAATTAAATCGTATAAGATCGTTTGATTCAAGAAAGAAAAAAGAATATAAACCAATTAAAAAAATTCGATTTGATTTAATTTGATTATATTAGATTTAAACCATAATTTTTCTATAAATTTTAATCAAACTAAATCCACTCAGAACAATTTGGTTTAATTCGACTCAATTAGACAGAAACCTTAATTTTAATACCCTACAAATTCTGAATTTTTTTCAAAAATTTGGAAAGTCAAATTACTCAATTCCTAATATTTGAGGACCAAATGGTTACTAACTACAATTAGAGTTTTTAATCTTTGGCAGGAGCTCTTATATATCTTCACTTGGTTTTTTTTTCTTACATAGTTACATACTCAACTATCTCAACACTGGATTTCGGTCATTATTTACATTTTTTTTTAACAATTACTATTTACTACTTATTGAATGTTTTATTAGAATCGTATATAGTTTGGGACTATTGATTTTAAAGTGTAAAATAAATAATATCAATCATACATAAATAGATAAATAGTGAATTTTTAGGCAAAAACAAATATTGATATTACATTTACATATCAGTATATATTTTTCAATCTTACCAATTCCCCATGCTCAAATGGAAGATGAGAATTTCAAACACTTATGTGGGTGGGACACCTTTAAATTAAGATCCAAAGAAGTGTTGTGACCTTTAAAATCACTTTCAAATTATACAATTTTTATCATTTTATGTAAGTCTAAAGTAGAGAAAAATACATTTTTTTTCATTTGAAAGTACCTTCTAAATACATATATGGGTTTAGAAATATATATAGAAAAAAAAACTCTCAAGAAAGTTCTAAGAATGAACTGTTTCATAATGGTCTCCTTGACCTAGAAAAATCAGTTTAGAAATAAAAAAAGTTATATTATTAGATGTTTTGTATTAAAAAACTACAAAGTCTAAATTTAAAAAAAATAAATAAAAAACACAACCTTCAATATATTTTTAACATAAATTTATGGTTGACTTATTTGCAACTATATATGAATAAAATATCAATATTAAATATCATTTAAATTATTTTTTTTACATATTTTTTCATAATTCTTTACCGAATCAAATTACTCTTTTGTTAATAACTAAATATACTTTTTGATTTTTTTACAAACAAAAAAGTAAAAAGAAAAGAGAAGGGAAGGAAGAGAAAAATAGTAAAGTAGTGCGGGTGAGCATGTTAGTGACATATTAAAAGGAATGAAAAATGCAAATATGATTGCTTCATTCCTTCACTTCTAATATTTTATTAGTTTTTGCTGATTTATTTCCAAAATAAAGCTTTTTCGTTCAAAGTGTTCTAGATGACATTGAAAATTGGGTGATAAACATCACCCCTGCAATGAATTACGTTTCAAAAACATTGTTAGTTTTTGTTTAGATTGAAAGATGTACTAGTATGATAGTACAATGAATAAAATACATGAATTGTGTGCTAATGGATCAAGGTTGAGAAGTCAAAAAGTCCTTTTTTTTCTTTCAAACCACACAAAATGGCAAGATAAAATTAGGCCAAACCACGTGGAGGGCAAATCAAACAATAATATACCTAGTTATATTTACAGATTTTATCTCAAAATTGTGTCCTTAAAGTACATCAAAACTACCAACTGCAAAGTAATGCACCTCCCCTTTTTTGGCATCCTCAGCTGAAAGATTGCATAAGAAAACCACGAGAAAGAATCACTTGTAATTGGGAGTCAAATATTTTCACGTTGTTGAAACGGTGGAATTCCACGTTGCCCCAATCAAAGTGCCAACTCTCTCACCTTTAATGGCTTTCTCTATGTTACCTGGTTTGTTTAGATTGAAGACAACAACTGTTCCACAAGGGAAAGACAGGGATAGTTTATCAGGACAATAAATCTAATAACTACCAATGAGTTAAATTTCAATAAAAAAAATAAACACAACAAATAAATGCTCATATAAATGTTTGTTGACTTGACTTACCTGGAATATTATTTTCCTGGCATAAAGTTATGGCAGTCATGTCCATCACTGACAGATCTTTTGAAGTTACCTCCTGATAGGTTAGTGTGTCAAGAAGGCGCGCTTGAGGATTACGCTTTGGGTCATCTTCATACACTCCATCAACATTTGTAGCTTTGAGTACAACCTCTGCATTAACTGAGTAAATGATGGAACAAAAGTAAGTAAACAGCAGTAAACTTCCCTTTGTAATACAGAATTAATTAATAAACTTGGTAAAAATATATAAACTAATGGAATTGGATTTGCACTTTACAAATTGAGTTTTGGAAATATACATCCTTTATCAAGATGTGATAATGAAAACAATATGAACTAAGCCATCACTGATAACAGATAGAATCGTAGCAACAAAAAACTCACTCACTTTCTGCACATCTAAGTGCTGCGGCGGTGTCTGTGGTAAAGAATGGATTTCCAGTTCCTGCAGCAAAAATGACAACCCTTCCCTTTTCCAAATGTCTCACAGCCCTTCTGCGTATATATGGTTCTGCAACCTCAGACATGCGAAATGCAGTCTGAACCCTGGTTGGAATGCCAATACTCTCCATTGTTGCTTGAAGAAATATAGCATTCATGACGGTTGCCAACATCCTAGAGGATAAATCAAACACAATTACTACAAAAGCAGGAGTGCAGGACATACTATTAATATGGTATTACAAATTTTGAGGAGTGATAAGATATTTGGATATGAAATGTGAATATAGTGCACTAGATAAAATTCAGACAGAATTCTGCATACATGCAAAAAAGTTTTGACAGAAGATCAAAGGTATTCTTGGTTAAGAGAGATGAAGGGAATCAATCACCCAATATAATCAGCAGATGAGCGTTCAAGACCACTACATCCCGCCCAGGTGGCTCCACGGAAGATATTTCCCCCACCAACAACTAGTGCAACCTGAAACATCAACCTAATCATTTCAAACCAGTATAAAGCATTGAATAGTTTCAAGACAAATGGTCTATCATGTAAATATAATAAAACTCCCCCAAGAACAGGTAAATGCAGAACTTCCTCTAAAGATTATATTGCACAGCACATCAACAATAATAATTCCCCAAAACTACAGCAAATTTCACATATTCAAATAAGCCATGGGATCTGAAACAGCTAGAGAGTGCACCATACAATACAAAATACAACGAACAAAACTGAAAGGTATTAGTAGAAAAGGAATACACTATAGTCACCTCAATGCCAAGGCGGGTTACAGCTGCCACTTCCCTTGCAATGGCCATAGTTATCTGCATTCAACCCCACGAAAAACAAAAACAAAATCTCAGAAACAAAGTTGAGAACAGCATCACATAGCAAAGTATTTCATCTACTTTCATTCATGTATTACACCTCCTGAAACTGTTTATTGCCAATTCTATATCTATGTCAACTTATATTCTTACAATCAATCATCAATTACAACATACATCAAATATTAAATTTAACTGTCTAATCATAAAACTAGATTCATTTTTATCAATACATGACAAAAAATGAATACCAAAAGTAGTATTGTAATTGTAACTTTAAGATAGAATAGAAAATAGATTCTCTAACTTTGGCTGTTGTTTTCAGTATTTGACTGACACATAATATTTAATCCAACAGCAGACTCAATACACACAGGAGTGTAATAAATTAAATGTTATATGATAATTTATCATGTTGTTCTTTCAAGAAAAGTTTTTTTGAAAATGGTTTTTCAATTTTTTTTAAATCTCAGATGTATGATAATTACAATAATATCCTCAAAACCCTATCCACCAAAACCCTCCATCCAAACATATCCCAAATAAATATTAAGTTACAGACCTTGGGGTCAATATTCTGAGCTTGATCTCCTGCAAGTGCTTCTCCACTGACTTTAAGCAAAACCCTTCGCCATTTGAATGATGGCTTATTCGATTCATTCATTGACAGTGCAAAGGGAGACATGGATGGAATTTCACTTTTCCGGCAAACAAAATGATATATTTTTAGTTTACTTTAATTAATTAACTATGCCATAAATAAATAAATAAAGATAATAGATTAAGAACAACACAAGGCAAAAGTGCACGTTTCAGTTTCATACAAACATTACTACAAACATGCTGCGACAGAAATTCACACAAAAAGATAAATAGGGTTGTATGAAAAACCTGGAATTGAAGGCGTCAGGGGAAGACCCATTTCCGGAATAAGAGGAGCGAATTGAGAGGTTGATGTGTGAATTTGAATTACAATTACTAGTACCGAGTGTGGAAGTACGAGAAGGGGAGTGAAGTTTTGAAGGGTAAAGAGATGAAGATGAAGATGAAGAGAGAGAAAGAGAAGATAGAGAGAATAGAGGAATGGATATTGCCATTACAATATCTTCACAGTTCTTTGTGCTGCCGCCACTCCAAAACCCTCTCTCTTCTACTTCTACTTCTACTTCTACTTGCCGCTAAAGATAATTTTGATTTTCTTCTACTCGATATTAATTATTTCAAATCAGAAATTACATTCATATATAAAAACAATAAAATTTAAATATATTAAAATTGAAAAACGTTACAAATTTAGAAACAAATATACAACATTCAAATTATTTGACATAGAAATGTAAAATGCATTTAAATGTGATAATGATTAAAAATATGATAAGTTATAAAATTGGAATGTTCAAAATATTCAAATATATGGAATTATATGTATGATGATGAAAGTCATTGATTAAATATCAACTTATTTACAATCTTAACCAATTGCAAAGTTTTCTTTAACATTGCCATGTACACTTGGAAATGAGGACGTTAAGGGGACTAACACGAGTAGTAATCTCAAGCTATTTCATTAGATGAATAAAAATGGTATATATATATATATATATATATATATATATTCTTTATTTATGGATTTTTTTGCTAATATCATCTCTTAACAGCTATTCATGGATAGTCTCTTAACAGCTATTCATGGATAGTGATCGATATTTAATAAATTAATAAAAATAAATTATAAAAAAAAATTCTGACATAAAATTAACTAGTGATTTTTGTTTATTCTTATAAGAAAAATATATATTTTATTATTTATTTTTTTAGTTTATGAAAGTAATTATCAGAGAGACGACTTGTATTATGAATTTAAGATTAAAAATATTTTTAAAATTTTGTATTTAAATTAAAATAAATATAAAGATAATTATATATATGTATTACAGATATAAGTATTTATTTGACTCACTGAAATCGAGACATATCTTGAAAATTAATAATTGAAATATTATAATTGTTGTAGTTAATTGATAATTGAAATATTATAGTTGCTATAATTGGAGTTTGGAGACTAACAAGATCTATCATTGATAATAAGACTAAAGGTGGTGTGTGTTTTACATTGATATTCAATTATAATGCATCAAATCACAAAATATACGTGTAATTTTCCTTTTTTCAGTTTTGTATTTATTGTATTATCAATATATAATTGGTTTTCAATATAAAATAATTTTATATTAATGGTGTATTACTTTTAAATTCAATAATAATTTAGAACTAAATAGATATATTATCAATAATTTGAGGATTAAATAACAAAGATGTAAGAAAAAGAGTGATTAGCATCTACTTAGAAAAGCAACATATGCACTTAAGAGTAACAAAAGGGAAAAAACTAATAGAGCATCAATTTGATGGATGGAGAATAGTTTAGGGACTAAACTAGAGAGTGAAGAATAAATTGACAATTTGCTCTGATTGTTTTAAAACTAAATAATCATTTTGTTTGAAACACTTTATTGTCGCTTAAAATGCTAAATGTCATTAGAGGTATCCAATTTAATTCGAATTAATGAGTCGGTGAACTTGTTTACCCCAAATAAGACATTATTGGTCATACATCAATGGTTAATAAAGATAATTTAGTAAAATTAATATTCTTCTTTTTTAACTTCTTAGTTTATTAATCCGTCTAAAACGATCATGTCTAAAATGATCAAATCTAAAAGTTATTAAAATACAAAGGGATCTATATGCCATAAACAGTTATTTAGCCTTGTTGCAATCAAACCTATAGCAAGTCCTCAATTAATTAGCAACAAAAACTCTATATATAAATGAATAGAATCACATATTTAATCAAAACTTCAATTGCACTCTTCAAAATGTATCTTGTCTATAACTTGACTAACACAATGTTAGAAAAGAAAAAAAAAATAGGATTCTTTACATGGCCTGTGGCTTAAATCCACCTCCTAAACCATATATTAAATTAAAGACATACCTAAAGTGTAAATGTGCAAATCCTTGAACATGTCATGAACTTGACATCCAACATAGATTTGACAACAATTTTACTTGTAAGCAGAGGATATAACCTCCAAATTCACCTTCCCAAATACTAAGCAAGTTGTACTTAGCATGTGTTTGGTTTTGCATTAGAGGCTCCAAACTTGCGTCTAGCCATGCTTCTGCTACAAAACCAAACTTCTACTTGGACGTGAAAAATTTGCTGCGATTTTAAGCCTGAAAAACTCGCCATGCAACCAAACATACACTTAGAATCTAGGCCACCACTTCAAAATTTAGTTACCAAGTAAAGCCTTAATTAATGAACTTGAATAACTTGTAAAACCTCTCATTATCATAAATGGAAAACAAACAACATGGCATTGTCCTAAAGCCTAACAGGCAAGCCAAAGTTGTGGAATGTCTTGATAGTTCCATCGCTACCGGCCGCCACTATAGTTAGACCCCATGTTTCTGATATTTTTCTGTCATAGCTGCTATCTTTATCATCATCATATGTTGGAAGTTTCTCCTCAGGCCATGTCATAGAAGTAGAACCTCGACATGTACCATCGATGAAGAACCAATTACCAATCGAAAAGCCTTCTGTATCTCTAACCTCAGAAGCAAACTCTAGTTTGGTTTCTGATAAGTTATAATTTCTACAGCCTCTTCTATCTTCTGCTTTCATGCCTGACCAAGGTATTGCAACAGTTACACCTTTGAAGGAAAAATACTCACAAGAATACTCGGATTTCGATTTTTTCGAAGAAGCGCTTCTTAAATCATTGAAGTTCCAAATATATACATTTGAGTCTTCTCCAACTGAAATTATATGTTTCCCACTTGATGTAAATGAACCTGACATTTGACTTCCTGACCATGGTAGGCCTGATAGAAATAGTAAAACCAACAGACTTGAAGAATTTTTCATGCAAATCAAACATTAAGCATATGCATAGCGGAATTTTTCAATGTGGCAGTGTGCTACGTTTTTATATTGAATCTAATTCATCGTTACAAAACTGACTTGTGAGGTGAAGACCGTACCTCTATATTTCTGAACAATCTCATTTCTATCCAATATGCGAATTTTGGAATCTTCAGATGTGATCATAATTCTCTCACAGTTGTTTTGGAAGAACTGCATACAAGCATTGGTTGTTGTGATCACGACAATAAATAAATGAAGTACAAAGTAATTAGTTGTGTTCTAATAGTTAAGAATTTCTAAGATTATAACCTGAATGCCAGTAATTTTGTTGCTTGATGCTTTCTTCTTTCCACGGATATCAATCTGCGCCTCAAGCTGGAAATATTTTCCTAAATCATTAGAAATCTGATTAAGTCACTACTTTTATCTTCGGTAACTAGTTAAAAACCCGTGCATCCACACAGGTCTAGAAAATGTTATAACATGAATGTAACAATTGGTGATCCAAATGTACATACCTGCAGCAACATAAAAACGGCAAGTGCCAGTAATAGAACCAACTACAAATCCCTGCACATTTAATAAAATCAGAGATTCATCAGTCTCATGGCCAAAATATCAATAAGGACACACAAAATCATGAAGTAATTTAGAGCATACTTTTCCATCTTGTTGGTAACTTATAGCACTTATTACATCTCGTATATCTGTCCAGTCAATAACTCGCTCTTCGCGCATTCCCCATATTCGAACTTTACCATCAATTGATCCACTTATGAAGTAATTTTCATCAACAGGGTTGAATTGAATGCATGTCACTGTATCCATTTAAAGATAACACACAATTATGATCATGTTTAAGGTCTAAAGGCATAATAGTAATGTAAAGTATATGTCTGATTCTCTCAAACTTACCAAAGTCTTTGTGATGAAAAACACTTAGACATTGATCACAACCAATTCTCCAAGAGCGAACAGTTTTATCCATCGAAGACGATAAAAGAATCTGCAGCATGTATTTTTTTTATCAGCTTTAAAAATATAATTGTGTCCATATAAACAATGGCAGTGATGTGATACAATATATCTGAATTTCAAACAAGGAAAAGTTAATAAACTCACATCTGAATTAGACCAAGCCAAATCCAAGATATCACTGGAATGACCAAAGAGTTCTTGCAGTGGTGATTCCTCAATTAAAGGCTGGCTACCAGTACTGCCACCTTCTGAGTTGAAACAAATACTTGATGTATCAAGCAACTTAACGCGCCATAAGCGCACAACGCCATCTTCACCTCCACTAGCTAAATACTGATCATTAGGACTGAATTTCATAGTCCAAATTAAGCCTTTGTGAGTTTTAATCTCTTGTCCAATGTATAGCTCACTGAACTCCAGCCACCTCTTCTTGTTCTTCCTTACCTTTATCCTCCGAGTTCTATTTGTCCCTGTACTCGATATCGATCTAACTTTTACTTCATCGCCTTTCTTCATGTTTACAAAGCGCTTCCACCAGTTTATCCTATCATTACTCTTATCAAAATCCTGAAATTCTTCTTGTGCCTCACCTGATAGTTCATTCATTTTCACTAGCGGTCGCGATTTCAATTCTTCCAACAAAACTTCTGCTTCAGAAGCTTCATTCCATCCAGAAAAAATCAACTTCTCAGACAGTTGATCACAAGTTGATGAAATGCATGCATTTGAGACTACATCACTGCACTTCATGATCCTATCTTGTGAGCTAATCTTGGAAAAAGTATCAGCTAGTACTAAATCCATACACTGCAGAAAATTTTTTCTTCTTTCCTTCACACTAATAACAGGTTCATTCACCCAAATTTCATCATAATCATCAAAACCAAACTTTTCTTTGACTAAAACAGAATCTTGACCTGATAAACTATCCAATGAGTCGTAGAATACATCAATATCTTCATCATCAGATTTCAGCATATCTTATACTTAGAATAGAGACAAAACCTTCCACATGAAAATATCACTTTCTAACTTATAACCCTTTCTCACTAATTATGCAAAATCTAGTATATCATATCAAAAGCCAATGACAATAGTTTATTTGCATGTTCAAAGTTCAAACCTCACAAAACTCAAGCAATACTAATTAATTCCACCAACTCCAATAACTATAGAATAATAATAAAAAAAATGAAATACAAACAATACTAGTAAGACTTTGAATTCAAAGTGCAGAGACTATAGTTCTATTCCAGGAATATACGTCACTATCAAGTCAAACAATGTGAAAATTCAACATTATCGCGTAACCTTCAGCTACAATGGTCATATAATAAATCTCAACACCAAAAAAGAAAAAGCACACTTGAACAAGTTTTTGAGAAACCAAACCAGTTTAAGCTATGAATGTGTGTGTAGACTAAAGATCTGAATTTTGGGATTGAAGAAGTTTTGATTTTTAAAGCTCATAAGCCACACACACACAAAAAAGTGATGAGCTCTTTGTTCTATTATTTACCTCTTCATATGCATTGGTAATCAATTTTAGAAATTAAAGTCATAGACTGAAAAAGGCAAGACATTTAAAAACCGTTTCCTTTTTTGAGAGAAATTTTAGTGATTCTAAATCAGTAGAGACAGTAATTGAAATATTTAGCATCAATGATGAATTATTAATATATGATGAGTGATGGTTTGTAGGCATAAAAGAAAAAAAAAAGTGAAAGAATTAAAAGCAGCATTGATTGATAATGATAAATTAGCAGTTACTAGCAGTTAGTTAGGAAGAGTAATGTTGTTTTGATGAAAAGCATTGATGAGTAATGGAAAGAGTATAGTAGACACAAGATAACTAGAGGTAAAGTTTGATGACATTGAGAGGAATGAAAGCGATAAGACTTAACAATAAGGCCTGTTATGTGGTCATAGGTGCCCACTTTGGACCCTCATAGCTCTTCCCTTATTACAGCTAAGCTACATTTACACTACTTGTTAGTAGTTAGTAGTTACTACACTACACACACCCCATTCTTTTTTCTTTCTTTCTCTGCATTGCAATTATTTGTACTTCAATTCCTTGGACTTCGTGGTATTCAATATTCATTCGAAACTTACTCTTCCATTGCTTTACCATTCATTGCCTTTCACGGTGACTATTGTATTCTTCTACTTTCTTTCTCTGCTTTATTCATTGTTGTTGTTGGGTTCGTGTATGCATGAGGATGTGAATGAGATTGAAAGTTACTACTTTCTATCAATTCATGGAAAGTCAAAAGATATTTTGACTCTCTCTCCAAGGAGTTTCACTGAAAGAAAAAGGAAATTTTGTTTGTCGTGTTATTTGGAATTTGTACGTGCCTAAAACTGTGCACAGTTTTACATAATAAACAAATCAAATAATTCAAATTACATAAAAATAAAAATGATTATAAATAATTTTGTCCGTTTAGTTTTTATCAAACGGCAATAATAACATGAAGTAGATAATGCACCAAATCCAAAGATTGTACTATATAGTGAGTTATTATGGTGAAACAAGAAACTAAGATCAAACTTCAAGGGTTCAAGTTGAAACGCTGCGGGGAGAGTGTGGGGGTGTGGTGGGACCAGTGAAGTGTACGGAAAGAGAAAAGGAGGTGCATGTGTTCATTTTTTTTTTAATTGAAAAATGATGATACGATAGGGTTTAATAAAAATTATTTGCTTATAAAAATTATGATTATTGAAATTTATAAGTATACAGTGAGATACGATCAAATCAAAGATTACTATTTGTAAAATTGATTTACGCTAAATTAGTTTCCCGCATCTTCGTTTTTCTCATAATGTGAACCATATTTAGCACTTGTTAGTATCCATCGTATCTTCCAAAACCTTCCACCGTTTACGCTTATTTCAAATTTCACGTTTGTAATTATATTTGCCAATTCGAGATTAATTACCCTCCTTTATGCTATGTGATTTTTTTTCTCTCATCAAAACCGTCACTCTTGCAGGTTACTGTCTTTAATATATTTCCACTATTTTTACTAAAATAAATATATTTTCAGTTTCAAAAGTTATTTTCAAATGTATTCACATAAAATTAATTAAGTAATTGATTTGGTTTCAAGTAGTTAGTAAATTTCAGACAAATTATTTGAGAAAATCTGATTCAAAATTTTGATGAATAATATTGTGTCAAATTTTACTTATTTTTTAATTCAATTCTTAATTATTAAAACTCATTTTTTCCAAAAATCAGATACTTTAATGTTTATTTTTATTGTTTTCAATGATAATAATTGAAATTTTAATTGATTAGGAGATTAGTCTTGTGTTATCATCGGTAGTGTCTAATCATTGATGGCACCTCAACTTTTTAGTCCACTTCAACGCTAAAAATCACATCAAAAATTAAATTAAAAGTAATTTAAAATAAAAATTGTAAGGACTTAATTAAAAATATCTTAAATTACACTAACTAAAAAGAAAAAATAGATATTGAGATAAAATAAATCTACATTTTATTTGTTTAGAATATAATTTGAGTATTAACATAATTTAACAAAAGAGATATTTAATACAAATCTCGATATAAAGTCATACAAATGTATTAATATACATATTAGTCCTTTAAAGAAAAAAAAAATATGGGGTACATAATACATCTATGGCTCAAAATAATTCCCTATAAATTTTAAGCAAGTTATAGTATAAATTGATATGTTTTATTTCTCAAATTTGTGATCTAACTTTTTTTACTTGTAAAACATTTAAACAATGTGGAATGTGATTACATCTCATTAGATCACATAGAATGAAACTAAATCAATTAATATTTTAATTTAGAGCTATATTTATCTTCAGAGTTTATTTTCTATATATAGTTTTGACTCTTTCTAAATATTCAAGCCATTAGATATGAGTAATCTAATGATTTAAACTCCACATAACAAACATGTCATAAAGACTACATTAGTTTTACTAATGTCTTTTTCTTGTTATTAACTTAATTTGGTATAAGATCATTGGACATAATTCGTAAGTAGTGACCCACTTACCCTAGCTTATCCATTGTTTTCGTCGTATATAGACGGAGAATTCATCTAACTGGGATGAATCCATACTTATCACCTTAATCAAATATATAGTAATTATATATAACAATCCACACACACATATACACATATATAACATCATCTATTAATAAATATATTAAAGACTACCACACACTCAACTTTGAAAATTATTATGATAATATAAACTATTAAGTCGATTATATCACACTAATCACATAATTTAAAATAAAGTCCAACAAAAAATGTTTAAGATATATTTTTTTCCAAAACAGTCCTAAATTTATGTTATAACAACTCAAAACTGAGTTTAACTACAAAGTCAACAACAAGAACTTATAAGTATTAAAATTAAGTAAATGAGTACTCTTTGAAAAGCTTATGATGTCTACTTTATAGATAAAATTTTATTCTATTTTTATTAAGCACCTAATTCTTGCAGTTTATTAAAATAAAACACAATGACAGAAAGAAAAGAAAAAAAAAAACAACTCTGGTCTAACTTGTAATCAATTTTTAAGCATCAGTACTCAATCAAACATCACGAATTTTGTAATCAATTTGAAGGTAATTGAGTATAGTTTCTAGAAAACTAAATCATTTAAAACTAAAGGTCTGTAAAAAAGTTATGACCAAAACATCGCACATATGTCCTACGAATTTCAAGTTAATAACATTCCTTAAATCACACTAATTTCCTAACAATCTTTGCAAACAATAATGCCACAAATTATGAGTAAAACAGTAATGAACATATGAAAACTTTTTTACTCAATTTAATTGGTCACAAAAGTGAAACTCAAAATCTTTAATTTCAAACACATTACAAGAACATAATTTCATGTCATCAATGAAACTCAATACTATAATAATCTATTCTCAATTTCAGTCATAGAACTCCACATGCATAAATAATTATAACCATCATTTCAAAACCTCTAAATCCAACCAAGAATAAAAAATTTTTAAAAAATAAATTATTTTCTTCATTTCAAACCCTTAAACCACAAATCCCTAATATATGGAACATATTAACTCATATGTATCAATGAGAAATAGAAAAAGGAAACTCACCTATTGACTTCCAAAAGAATGAAGAAGATTATGGTACTCTCAAATTTTTCTACCTTACTTCTTGCAAGAATTGCACTTTTTTTTTTCTTTCTCTTTTCTTGTTTTGTTAGTGTTTTTGTTGTTTTTTTTTTCTCTCTTTCTCTTTATCTCCTTTCTTTTTTTATCTCTCACTCTTCTTCTCTATCTTACCATTTCTTCCTCCCTCTCTTTTTCTTTCTCTTTATGTTTCTACATTTCACTCTTTTTCCTTTTATTTTTTTATTTTTTTTATTTTCTTCTCTTTTTCCTATAATTTAGTAATCCTCCATTTTATTTCTTATTATTATTATTATTGTTTTTGTTGTTGTATACTAATAATTAAAATATAAAAATTTATTATCAATTATTTATACTAAATATGGATGTTACACAACTATATCAATTTTAATTATCTTTACACATTCAATCAATTTAAAAGTATTATTTCATTATAAAAATATCATCAAATACCTTTTAAATCGATCATTTTTTAACTTATTTAAATTCCTATAATAATATATGTGTTATGAATTACAATATTTAAACTAAAAAACGTGATTCTTATTTTGAATACAAGTTTAATAAATGACTCTCTTTTTATACTTTTTTAAATACATTGAATTAAAATAAATAAATATTAATGAGCCTCATTAAAGATTTTTTTTTCATGTGGTAGGTTGAAGGGATTAATTATTATTTATTAAATAATAATATTAAAAAATAAGAAATGAATAATTTATACTTAAGCTTGGAGTTGGTTGTATATGAATGCAATTAATATCTCTTCACAGTTCACATTTCACAAATGGCCCCGGCGGGCCTAATAAAAGTCAGCCCAAACTCCTCTTTTTTATGAGACTTAAGGTTCATATCTTATTCACTCACGAATCAATTTTTTTTTTTAGATTATAGAATGCACTGTACATTTAAATTTATCACCATTTAAGATATATAAATATATAATTTTATCATTTTAATCATTTATAGTAAGTTTTTAAATTTGAAATTTTTTAAAAGTTTACAAATCTAAGAAGTTATAAATTGTTTGAAAGTTTCGAAAATTTTAAAATTTTTTATTTTAAAAATTATAAAAATTGTCATTTCAAAATTTTAAAATTTTTTAAATATTTTGAAAAGAGAAATAAAAAAAATAAAAATTTAAAAAAATTAAAAGTTTTATAAAGGATAAATTTGTATTTTCAATATATGTGCTCTATAACATCTGACCAACAATACTTCTCAACCACAAATATAAGTTATTTAAGCAAATTAAAATATTGACTTAAATGATACTGATGTGATAAAAAAAATATTTATTCAATTAACTATATAACTGATTTATAGATGAAGAGAATTATAAATTATTTTTTTTTTTTAAATATAATTGATTATTGTTAAAATTTATAATAATTTAAATATTGATATACAATAGACTGCTTATAAAAGGATTTCGTTATAAAAGTCACGTTTATTTAATTGTTGTGATGTGAGACTCTTTTGAAAGAGTTTAAAAAAACCACTTAAAAAGTTGTTTATGAACTATTTTCAAGGTTATAATTTTCATATTAATGCAAATTAGAACAATCCTTAATTAGTTATCCTTTACATAATTTTCGGTCTAACATCAAATCACTAAAGAATTTCGTCTAAAATTTTTCATAAACAAAAAAATATATTTTTCACCGATAATGTATTATAAAAGAAGTACAAAGTGCATTTCAACCCATACACTATAACGGAAAGAGATGTGTAGTTAACACCGCACTGTCATTAATGTCCCACTCAGAACATTCACATGGTGGTCCAGTCATTATTCTACATGGAATGGGCCTTGGTAATAAAATTGCACATCAATAATTTTCAATTTTGTTTGTTCGACTAACATTAATTATAAAATTAATAGAAGTTGAGTCTAGTATAATAAGTTAGACTCGTATGTATACTATCGTGAATGCATATTTAAATTTTTATTAAAAAAATATTTATATTTAATATTTGATACATTTTAAATAAGATAATTTTAAGTGAAAGAAATTTTTGATAAAAAAACTTAATTATAAATTATCGATAAGTAAATTCAAGTGAGTTCCATGTATAAATTGTCCATTGAAGACTATTATTTTAAAATTATTAAAAATTATAAAAACGATCGATGTTACTTTTTAAAAATAAAAATTAATAGACTTCTTCGTTTTTATAAAAAAAAAAAATAATATTATTGATTTCGATTCAATAAGATA